>CM077505.1:17013499-17254207 GCA_039654745.1 Houttuynia cordata
CAATCCCTAAAATTCATCCAATGGCGGACAACATGAACCTTAGTGGTGGGAATGGCCTAAATCAGAATCCACTAATGCCTCATGCCCATACCCTGCAAGACTACTACTGTCCCACTGCCTACACCTCCCCCTCCTGTATCCTACTGCCTGCAACTGTGGCTAATTTTGAAATTAAGCCAAACATCATCCAGATGCTGCCCACATACCACGGCCAACTCAATGAGAACCCCTACAGGCATCTCTAAAACTTCATGGAAGTTAACACCATCTTTAAACTCACACTGTCTGATGACCAGGTGCGCCTTAGGTTGTTCCCATTCACTTTGAAAGACAGGGCCAATGAATGGCTATACTCCCTTGCACACAACTCTATTTCCACTTGGGAGGAACTTCAAGCTAAATTCCTAAAGAAATATTTTCCTGTAGGGCGGACCAACAAAATCCGAAATGAAATTATCACCTTTACCCAACCCACCCAATGAACAATTCTATGAAAGTTGGGAAAGAAAGAAAGCCCTACTCCCGTCCTGTCCCCACCATGATGTGCCCAAGTGGCAATTAGTGCAGCGATTTTATGAGGGTGTGTGTGATTAGCACAAGACCCTAATTGATGCCGCCTCTTGTGGAGGCACATTCATGAAGAAAACCTCAGATCATGCTTGGGATCTACTAGAGGACTTGAGCGAAAACTCTTTACACAGTGCCACCCTCAATAGATCTAAAGGCCATATGCCTGGTAGGAATGCCTCAAGGGGAGGCATGTACGATGTTAAAGCTACCACGAACCTAGAACACCAAGTGGCATCCCTTACAGAGAGGTTTGACAGATTTTTCTCTCAGACTTCATCGTATACCCCAACCTCTCATGATGTCTGCACCATTTGTGCCAGCCCTATGCACACCATAGGTAACTGCCTCTCTGCTTTCCAGTATCCAGATCTTGTACAGGAGCATGCCAACTTTGCACAAGGATACCCTAGAGCCAATAACCCCTATTCAAATACCTACAACCAGGGGTGGCGAAATCATCCAAATTTCGCATGGAAACAACCTAACCAGAGGCCAGCTTTCAATCCAGCCCTAAGACCAGAATTCCAAAGCCAGCCCCAGTCCAACCAACCTGCACCGGCTCCCTTTGGCCAATCTAATAGGCGACCTTCTGATCGTTTAAAATTAAAACCCTTGCAAGTGCACAAGGCAATTGTACTACGGCGAGTATTAATAAGGGTTGTCGAACCTCAGGGACGGTGAATACTTTACCAATTTCAAGAGAAGAAAAAGATGTAGTTTAATTAATTCTAAAGAAAGTTATGAACTTTATCTCATCTAACTAAGATTTAATCAATATGGAGAAGTATCAAGGCAGAGAATCCACCACAAGACATGCAATTACTACTCTCAATTATTATTAAGCATACATTGACATGATATGGTAATTCGTGTTCTTGATCGGACACACGAATTAATAATGAATTCACTAACGTTCTTGATCGGACACGAAAGTTCATCCACTATTGTGTAATCAATCCTATCCTTGATCGGGCATAGAATCAATCACAACTCTATTATAATGCAATTAATCTTATCCTTGATCGGGCATAAAATCAATCACAATATCTAATTCCATTCATAATCAATCAAGTCTATGATCAAGCACTCAAAAGAAAACTCATGAAATTGCATTAAGCATGAATCATAATCAACTTTATAAAATTAAACTATCAAGAATGGCAATACACATCTAAGGCTTCATCAAGCCTTGACAAGGAATTTAGTTACACATAGAAAGAGAGAAAAAAAAAACCTGTTTATGTAGATCCATCATCATGAATCCTTCTTCTTCTTCTTTACTCCAAAAGACCTCTTTTCTTCCTCCTTTTTAGCCTCCAATAAAGCTCTGGTTCTCAAAGGTTGAATGCCCTAAACGTTCTCCCATAAGGCCTATTTATAAGAGTGAAGAGAAACCACGAAGTCCCCTTCCAAATCCGAGTCGAAATAAGTCTTATTTTGGTTTGCCGCACACGGCGATCGATCGCTCTGTATTGCCGATAGTTCGCTGTTCGATCGATCGTAATTCCTTCGTTATTTTCCTCCGATCGATCGCTATGCCGATTGACGCCGTATGATATCAATCGATCGTAGTTACTGTCTTGCACGATTGAAAAATTCCATTCGATACGATTGATTATTTTGAGGTCCGATCGATAGTTTCCTTTAATACACTGCTTTTGCGGCTCTGGCAATCGATCGCATTGATGGCCGATCGATCGTAGTTACTGTTCACAAACTTCAAATGGCTATAACTTTCTATCCCGAACTCCGAATTGCACGTGGTTGGTGGCGTTGGAAAGCTGACTTCTTAATCTTTAACATAAGCTTGAATCAGTCCAATTCGACATTTGTAGACGAAGTTATGACAATTTAACCATTTGAGTTACTTTTCTCCTCATTTTTGTGTATTACTCTTGTTTCCTACAAAAACCAAAAACTATATTAAAGTATTAGTTATTCTTAATCAAACACTAGCATAAACATAAGTTTAGGAGATAATAAAATGCATATTTCATGTATAGATCACACCCTCAAACCTAGATTTTGCTAGTCCCTAGCAAAACAAAACAAAATAAAATCAAACAATTAAAGGAAATAATGCAGAAAAGTAAACACCACTTTCGTACGGAACACAATTGCATTGAGCGTATGCAACAAGCCGTTAAACATCTAGGTGCCCCTAGTAGGACGAGTGTTGTTTTGTGAGGGTTTGCAGCCATGTTACCCACAAACATGTATTTATTAATCTAATTAACCTCAGTGCAAAAAAAATAAAAAAAATAGTGCAAAAACAAAGCAAACCTATTATCCCAATAAATACATACTACAATGCTTAAGAGAATTAACCACACGTACTTAGTTCATAATCAACAGGAATATAGAAGCCCTCAAGTAAGTGGTTTTATTCCACACTTTCATCTTGGAAATTTCTGCTCAAATATTATATAGTATGACAACATAAATAGTAGAAAGTGTAGAACATTGTAGTAATACATTCTAAATTTCTGTTTATACAGATCCAGTGTTACCCATTAACCAAAGAACATAAGAATCTACATAGTCATTATAATCTTTAGGTTCATGATAGCACAGATCTGCGCGCCTCCTTCGGGTCCAACATTCTAGATTTGAGAGGATAATGCACAATAGACTTTTTTTTTTTCTACTAAGACTGTGTAAGGCCTTGACTTCAAGATGGTTAGGTTTAGCAATGACTCAGGCCAATGACTCCCAACCAATTTGGCTTAGGGCATTAGGTTTTAAGAGACTGCTTCGGCCCCGAGCATCAGCCTAAGTTAATCCTATAAAGTCAAGCAGCCCCCTTTCTTTCATTTTGTTTTCATTTTGTTTTCATATTTTCATTTTCAACATTCATATTTTCAAGCACATCTTTATTTTGTCCAGGCTATATTATACTCTCAACCTCTTTCCAGTTCCAATCCCTTGCCATAGCTAAGTAAATGGTCTATCATGATCTTTTAAGCTCAACAGACAACTACACATCATCCAATGACTATGACTAAAGACATCCCACTGTAAATTAGCATTCAACAAATCTCTAGATGGTATTACTTTATGTACTAGTGTGTGTAAGTGAATTTTCTTACTTCAAGCACCTGTTCCAAGAGGACTGTAACAGAAAGATATGCTCAGTTAAGTGTATCTATCCTCCAGTATACTTACTCACACTTCCAATGTAAATTAATCTCCTAAGAATTGAAGCATGCATTATTACGGGATAAACTATCAAAACCTAAGAAAAAGTACTAACAAACAACCTAAAAACTAATCAAATTTTTTATGATTTTTTTTACAAGTAATATTCCCTCCCCCAAACCTATTATGAACATTGTCCTCAATGTGAACAAAATATAGCATGACAATGAGCATATAACAAAGAAAATCAGATAAAGGAGAGAATAACCTGAATACATGGGTTGCATCCCACCAATCGCTAAGTTTAACGTCTTCAGCCAGACTGCGCCACAGTCTTGTGCAGAGTTCAGATCCTCAAGAATTCAACCTAGATCAATTAAATGATTTCCCCACACACTCCTATCCTTGTGGCTTATGTGTGGAGCATATCGTGGAATAAAAGGATGGAGTGGTGGGTGGGGAAGCTTTGGAAATATGGGTCCCTGCATTGTCCATGGAAGAAGGTCATCAGAAAATTTTAATATAAAGGGAACCTCTTCCCCCATATCAACCATTTTGGCCATTGGGGTCTTGTTTAGAAACACGTGCTGAAAAGACTCATCTAATAGTGACTCATATATACAATCTATGAAACAATCTAAGTTAGTTTCAAGAAACAAAGAGTTAGATTGATCTAGACATGGTATGAATAGTGTTTGAGGAATAGAAGGTTCTGTTGATAGTGCCGTAGAATGTGACTCCTCAAATATAGAAGAAGGTTTAAAGCTGGGTTCTATTAATGCACTCACTTCTTCTTTAATTTCTACACCTTCTTGATCATTATGTAAAACCCACTCAAGCTCATTGTCAAACCTTTGGGCATTCTGAAGGGATATAACATCATAGTCAGGGGAAAAACAGATCCCTTCATCAGAAAGTTGGCCCTTTGGATATTGGGGCTCAACAGGTAAAATGCATTCTTCATTCATATTCATAGCCAGTGTTAGCTGTTCTAACTGTATTTCAATGTTGGCAAGAGCCTATGTGTGGGAATGGACAATCTGGGCATGGGTCCGTATTTCAACTCTCATCTCCTCACATCTAGTTTTAATCTCAGTTTTTATCTCGGCTGCCATCTCAGCTACAAGGGCTAATAGTTGGCTTATTTGGTGGGTCAAACTGAGGAGTAGCGGCAGGTTGGTAAGGCAGGTGTGGGCTTGGAAAATCTTGTCTAGGGGCCTGATGAAGAGTGGGCCCAAGGTTGGGTTGCTCCCAAGGGTTGTTAGGATGATCCTCCCACCTATGAAGACTTTGGGCCTCATTAATATACCTGCGTATAAAATCAGGGTACTCATGGGCCAAAGGGCACTCCACTGGGGTATGAATAGGACTTAAACAGAGGGCACATGGTTCCGACATATAAGGAGTTGTGTATGGTAGGGAAGATGTGCCACTCCCAAAATTAGAGTGATTATCCCACCCACGGTTGTAAGTATCAGCATATAAGGGTCGTGGGTGGTAGGGTACTTCATAAGGAGGGGGATTAGGTGTGTGTGAAGAACAATAATCATTAAAGCTTCTATATAGGTTCTCATGGCTAAATCCATAAAAAGGTGAAGATATTTCCTCACCATGCATTCATTAACATCCGAACCACAATATCACACATCCAGAAATCAAATAAACAATCCTAGATATCCACAACTAGCAATCAGCATCCCTAGATATCGACAACTAGCAGTCCTAATAGCCACAACTAGCACAACATGCTATCACAGAAAGAAAAGAAAAACACCAAACACCAAAATTAATCTAAAAAAAAAGAAGGATAAGAGAATGCAAACTAGGGGAATGGGTGGCTCTTCCACGTTGGCGAGAATTCCACGTCTTCCCTTAACCTTGCAAAAAGAAAGAAAAACACAAATTAAGCTACTGACAAATAATCTAAGTTAAGACTCACTAAACTACTCTAACACTAACGATGCTAAGAATTAAGTAAACTATTGTGCCGTCCCTGGCAACGGCGCCAAAAACTTGATCATTTAAAATTAAAACCCTTGCAAGTGCACAATGCAATTGTACTATGGCGAGTATTAATAAGGATTGTTGAACCTCAGGGACGGTGAATACTTTACCAATTTCAAGAGAAGAAAAAGATGTAGTTTAATTAATTCTAAAGAAAGTTATGAACTTTATCTAATCTAACTAAGATTTAATTAATATGGAGAAGTATCAAGGCAGAGAATCCACCACTAGACATGCAATTACTACTCTCAATTATTATTAAGCATACATTGACATGATATGGTAATTCGTGTCCTTGATCGGACACACGAATTAATAATGAATTCACTAACGTTCTTGATCGGACACGAAAGTTCATCCACTATTGTGTAATCAATCCTATCCTTGATCGGGCATAGAATCAATCACAACTCTATTATAATGCAATTAATCTTATCATTGATCGGGCATAAAATCAATCACAATATCTAATTCCATTCATAATCAATCAAGTCTATGATCAAGCACTCAAAAGAATACTCATGAAATTGCATTAAGCATGAATCATAATCAACTTTATAAAATTAAACTATCAAGAGTGGCAATACACATCTAGAGCTTCATCAAGCCTTGACAAGGAATTTAGTTACACATAGAAAGAGAGAAAAAAAAGCCTGTTTATGTAGATCCATCGTCATGAATCCTTCTTCTTCTTCTTTGCTCTAAAAGACCTCTTTTCTTCCTCCTTTTTAGCCTCCAATAAAGCTCTGGTTCTCCAAGGTTGAATGCCCAAAACGTTCTCCCATAAGGCCTATTTATAAGAGTGAAGAAAAACCACGAAGTCCCCTTCCAAATCCGAGTCGAAATAAGTCTTATTTTGGTTTGCCGCACACGGCGATCGATCGCTCTGTATTGCCGATAGTTCGCTGTCCGATCGATCGTAATTCCTTCGTTATTTTCCTCCGATCGATCGCTATGCCGATTGACGCCGTATGATACCGATCGATCGTAGTTACTGTCTTGCACGATTGAAAAATTCCAGTCGATACGATTGATTATTTTGAGGTCCGATCGATAGTTTCCTTTAATACACTGCTTTTGCGGCTCTGGCAATCGATCGCATTGATGGCCGATCGATCGTAGTTACTGTTCACAAACTTCAAATGGCTATAACTTTCTATCCCGAACTCCGAATTGCACGTGGTTGGTGGCGTTGGAAAGCTGACTTCTTAATCTTTAACATAAGCGTGAATCAGTCCAATTCGACATTTGTAGACGAAGTTATGACAATTTAACCATTTGAGTTACTTTTCTCCTCATTTTTGTGTATTACTCTTGTTTCCTACAAAAACCAAAAACTATATTAAAGTATTAGTTATTCTTAATCAAACACTGGCATAAACATAAGTTTAGGAGATAATAAAATGCATATTTCATGTATAGATCACCTTCATTAGAAGACCAGATGAGCTAAATGAGCCAAATGCTCCTCTCACACTTAACCGAGATTAAAACTGAAACCAGGCCCAGCTGGTCCATTCTCATACACAATCTATTGCCAAGATCGAGACCCAATTAGGACAGCTGGCCCAATCCATGAACCGTAGGAAGCAGGAACCTTGCCGAGCCAACCCCAACAAAACCCTAGAGGCCTGTTTGTAGCTGAGGCCTCCCATTACCCTCCTGAACAAATGCAAGCCATAACTACCTTGAGGAGCGGTAAACAAGTTGACAACAGGGTTCGGGATCCATTTGTTGGCCCTTCGAGTGAGACACCTTCCCATAGGGAAGCAATAGAACCCAATTCTATCAAAGCCATACCTGTTAGTTCTAAAACCCAGCCGGATAACCAACCCAAGGCCGAGAAAGAGAGATCTTATATTCCTAGGGTACTATTCCCACAATGCCTGGACAAACCCTCCCCGTTTAGTAAATCTCATCAAAAGACAGAGGAGATGTTCGAGGTGTTTAAATAGGTTAAGGTTAATCTTCCATTGTTATATGCCATTAAACAAGTCCCTGCCTATGCCAAATTCCTGAAAGACCTTTGTACTCAAAAGCGCAAAGCTAAATCCAATGTGACTAAAAAGGTTTTCCTTACTGAGCAGGTGAGTTCCCTATTGACCCATAACCTTCCACCTAAATATAAGGACCCCAGATGTCCAACAATTTCATGTGTGATAGGAGACCATACTATTGATAAGGCATTATTAGATTTGGGGGCGAGTGTAAATTTATTGCCTTACTCTGTGTATGAGCAACTTGGGTTGGAAAAATTGAAACCGACTACAATAACACTACAACTTGCAGACCGATCCATTAAAGTTCCACGTGGTGTTATTGAAGATGTTCTGGTACAGGTTGACAAATTTTTCTTTCCTGTGGACTTCATTGTCTTAGATACACAACCTGTACAAAACATTGGTAGTCAAATTCCAGTAATTTTGGGACATCCATTCCTGCGACGTCCAACGCTATTATAAATTGTCGGGATGGAGTGCTGAAATTGTCCTTTGGCAATTTAAATGTCAAATTGAATGTTTTAAATGCCCAAAAACAACATCCATCGCCAGATGATTATTATGCAATTCATATGATTGATACTCTGGTGGATGGTGCACCTCCATGGATTTGTTCTGATGATCCACTTGTAATGTCTTTCATTAACCCTAATATGCGCAGTAGGACCATAGAGGGACTGAATGTTGGATTGAAAGACCCTGGATAAGTTGGACTAATGGAGTTTTTTCTGGCTAAAGACGTTAAACTTAGCGCTTGGTGGGAGGCAACCCACGTATTCAGGTGTATTCTCTCCTTTTCTTCTCCTTATTGTCTTATTTTCATTGCCATTTTTTTTCATTTGTTGTACATTGGGGACAATGTACAAATTAGTTTTGGGGGAGAGGATATGCTTAAAAAAATCGAAGAACAGTAGATATGATCGATCGGATATAAACGATCGATCGATATCCGATCGACACCTTACCGTTCCGATCGATCACCAGGCGATACACCGACACCGTTCATCTACAATCTGACGGGCACTGTTTCTCGTTTATAAAATGATCGATCGGCTAAAAAGCAATCGATCGCGAGTCGTCTTCCTCACGTTTAAAATCCGAGCGGCCGCGGAGAGAGAAATCTATTTCTGCTCGCCGCCGCTGTTTCTGACCCTTGTTTGAGTTGATACTCCAGCCCCTGAAAAATTTTTGCGCGTAGATTCCAGATCCGGAGTCTGTTATCAAGATTTCCATCTCCTTTCGTCGGATTTACTCATTGTTCTTCCGGTAAGCTGGAACTCAAAAGTCGATTTTTTCTTGGTTTCTGGTAGATGTTTTTGAAATCTGACTCATGCATGCCCTTATATTGATTATTGCGATGCTTATGCATGACTTTCAGCTTCCGATTCTTCGATTTTAGGTGTTTTATTCAATTTTTTAGGATTTGTGTTCATGCGGTGAACAGTGTTTTGCTATATATATATAAAAGAATTTCAAAATTAGATTTCGGGGATATACACCCTTCTCATGCTACTTCCAGAGTGATGATTGCAATTTTTATGCATGGTAATCCCTTTCGATTTACTATGTTTTCATCAATTTTTTATTTTTTATTTTTTTAGACATTCATTATTATTTTTTGAAAAAAATTTGTGAAGTGGATCTGCTGTTACATGCTTGCTGTGATGTTTAAGTTTGAAATTACATGCTACATATTTTTGTACCTTGATTTGATTTTCACTATTATCTTTGGTTTTCAGGTACAATGCCTCAGAAATCAGTCGCTCACAAACGCTGAAGGGGTGAAGCTTCTACGTCACGCCCTGTTCCTTCCAATCCTCCACCTGAACCTGCTGCACAACCACGACCCATACAATATGAGAGGCAGGTGGTCCTGTCCCGATCTTCCGACTTAGAGATGGATCGAGGAATGGCCGGATTGGGTGAACTATTTCACCCATATCGCTGCAAAGAGGCAGAATACATTTGCAATGGTCCAAGAGGATCCGGTTCGGGAATTCTATGCAAATGGCACCATTGAAGACAATGATAATCCAGAGCAGGTGACCATTCAGAGCGTCGTATGTGGTATTCCTATCCGGATCCGGGTCGTCGATATTGCTAGCACCATGGGGTGTGACAGAGGTACGATTTATCACCCTGATTTTGATGGATATCAGTTTCCTCCCTACCGCAATATCACAGGGCGGTTGACAGGATCTTCAGTAGGACCTAGGACCTCTACCTACCTGGCCGCCATCAGCATGCGATCTGAGTTCCGTTTCGCCTTCTTTATTCTACAACATGATGTACGGTCGGCCCGTAAGGAGAAAGTCGATTGAACCATGGCTAATTTACTCTTTGTATTTGGCGACGATACTCGGCCCCGTGATGTTGACTTGCCTTCATTCATCTTTGGCCGGATGAAGCAAATGATGGTGGGCCGAAAAGATGAGAGATTACCGTATCCCTACATTTTAGAGCGGATATTTCTGACCCATGGGGTGCATTTTCCTGAGCATTCTCGAATATCTTATGGACTGGGGCCCATTGGAGTGGATGTGTATAACCGTATGATGGGCCATACACGACGCGGGTGGTCACGGGCTCCCCGACTATAGGAGCACACCGAGATACCTGAGGGTGAGCCTGTTCAACCACCTTGGATGACGATGCAGCAGCAGATCACCGATCTCACTGGCCATGTGCAGGAGATTTGCCAGTCACAGTAGGTGCTTATGGATCCTCAGCATGCTATTACGGAACGCCTCGACTCCATAGGCGATTTTCTTCATGCATGACATTTTCCTCCAGCGATGGTGATGGCGATGATCGGGATTTCTAGTCCACTTCCTCTGGTGTTTTCCTTCCTCTTTCTCTTTTACCTTTTATGATCATTGTATTTTGTATTTATTGCATTGAGGACAATGCTTATATTAGGTTTGGGGGAGAGGATGTGTTTCATTGTAAAATCAGAAAAGGAAAATAAAAAAAAAGTTAAATTTGTTTGAGTAGTTTTAAGTTGTTTGTTAATATTTTTGTTAGGATTTAATAGTTTATCCTGTAATGATGCATGTTACAATTCTTAGGAGATTAATTTGCATTGGAAGTGTAAGTATACTGGAGGATAGATACACTTAACTGAGCATATCTTTCTATTACAGTCCTCTTGGAACAGGTGCTTGAACTAAGAAAACTCACTCACACACATTAGTACATAAAGTAATACTATCTAGAGATTTGTTGAATGCTAATTTACAGTGGGATGTCTTTAGTCAGAGTCATTGGAGGATATGTGGTTGTCTGTTGGGCTTAAAAGATCATGATAGACCATTTACTTTGCTATGGCAAGGGATTGGAACCGGAAATAGGTTGAGAGTATAATACAACCTGGATAAAATAAAGATGTGCTGAAAAATATGAATGATGAAAATGAAAATGCGAAAAAGTGAAAACAAAATGAAAGAAAGGGGCTTCTTGACTTTATAGGATTAACTTAAGTTGATGCTCGGGCCCGAAGCGGTCTCTTAAAACCTAATGCCCTAAGGCAAATTGGTTAGGAGTCATTGGCCTGGGTCATTGCTAAACCTAAGCATCTTGAAGTCAGGCCTTACACAATCCTATTGAAAAAAATATCTATGGTGTATTATCCTATCAAATCTAGAATGTTGGACCCGAAGGAGGCGCGCAGATCTGTGCTATCATGAACCTAAAGATTACGATGACTATGAAGATTTTGATTTTTTTGGCTAATGGGCAACATTGGATCTGTATAAAACAGAAATCTAGAATGTATTGCTACGATGTTCTACACTTTCAACTATTTATATTATCATGCTATATCATATTGAGCAGAAATTTCCAAGATGAAAGTGTGGAATAAAACCACTTACTTGAGGGCTTCTATATTCCTGTTGATTATGAACCAAGTACGTGAAGCTAATTCTCTTAAGCATTGTGGTATGCATTTGAAGGGATAATAGGTTGTGTGTTTTGCAATGTTTTTAATTTTTGCTTTGTTTTTTGTACTTAGGTTAATTAATACATGTTTGTTGGTAGCATGGCTGCAAACCTTCACGAGACAACACTCATCCTATTAGGGACACCTAGAGGTTTAATGGCTTGTTGCATACGCTCAATGCAATCGTGTTCCCTACGAAAGTGGTGTTTATTTTTATGTATTAGTTCTATTAGTTGTTTTCTTTGATTTTGTTTTGTTTTGTTTTACTAGGGACTAGCAAAATTTAGGCTTGAGGGTGTGATCTACACATGAATTATGCATTGTATTATCTCCTAAACTTATAATTATGCTAGCGTTTGATTAGAATTTCTACTACTTTAATATAGTTTTTGGTTTTTGTAGGAAACAAGAGTAATACACAAAAACGAGGTCAAAAAGTAACTCAAATGGTTAAATCATCATAACTTCGTGTACAAATCTTGGATTGGACATGTTAAAGTTCAAGAAGTCAACTTTCCAGCACCACCAACCACGCGCAATTCGGAGTTCAAAGCAGAAAGTTATACCCATTTGAAGTTTATGAACAGTAACTACGATCGATCGCCTCAGCCGCAAAACAGTATTATTGAAGGAAATGATCGATCGGCATCAAAACGATCGATTGTATCTACTAGAATTTTTCAAACCGCGCAAGACAATAACTAAGATCGATCGGTATCATACGGCGTCAATCGGCAAAGCGATCGATCGGAGGAAAATAACGAAGGAATTGCGATCGATCGCCGTGTGCAGAAAACCGAAATAAGACCTATTTCGACTCGGATTTGGAAGGGGACTTCGTGGTTTCTCTTCAAACTTATAAATAGGCCTTATGGGAGAATGTTTTGAGTACAAGAGAATAAACTTTTGAGCTTTATTGGAGGCTAGAGAGGAGCAAGAGAAGGAGTCTTTTGGAGCAAAGAAGAAGAAGGATTCATGACGATGGATCTACATAAACAGGTTCCTCTTTTCTTTCTTTCTATATGTAACTAAACTTTTATTCAAGGCTTGATGAGGCCCTAGATGTGTATTGCTACTCTTGATAGTTTAATTTTATAAAGTTGATTATGATTCATACTTAATGCGATTTCATGAGTATTCGTTCAGTGCTTGATCATAGACTTGATTGATTATGAATGAAATTAGATATTGTGATTGATTTTATGCCCGATCAAGGATAAGATTAATTGCATTATAATAGAGTTGTGATTGATTCTATGCTCGATCAAGGATAGGATTGATTACACAATAGTGAATGAACTTTCGTGTCCGATCAAGAACATTAGTGAATTCATTAGTAATTCGTGTGTCCGATCAAGAACACAAATTACCATATCATGTTAACTTATGTTTAATAATAATTGAGAGTAGTAATTGCATGTCTAGTGGTGGATTCTCTGCCTTGATATTCTCCATATTGATTGAATCCCAGTAATTTAGTTTAAAGTTCATTGTTTTCTTAGTCTAGAATCAACACTGCTATTTTCTCTTGAATTTGGTAAAATATTAATCTGTCCCCGAGGTTCGACAACTCTTTCTATACTCACCATAGTACAATTGCCTTGTGCACTTGCAAGGGTTTTATATTTAAACGATTATATGGCAAGGGCTTGGAACCGGAAATAGGTTGAGAGTATAATACAGCCTAGACAGAATAAAGATGTGCTTGAAAATATGAATGCTGAAATAAAAAAAATGAGAAAATAAAAGAAAGAAAGGGGCTACTTGACTATTATAGGATTAACTTAGGCTGATGCTCAGGCCCGAAGTGGTCTACTTAAAACCTAATGCCCTAAGCCAAACTGGTTGGGAGTCATTGGCCTGAGTCATTGCTAAACCTAAACATCTTGAAGTCAGGCCTTACACAGTCCTATTGAAAAAAAATCTATGGTGTATTATCCTCTCAAATCTAGAATGTTGGACCCGAATGAGGCGTGCATGCATTTGTGCTATCATGAACCTAAAGATTACGATGACTATGTAGATTCTGATGTTCTTTAATTAATGGGTAATACTGGATCTGTGTGAAATAGAAATTTAGAATGTATTGCTACAATGTTATACACTTTTACTATTTCTATTATCATGCTATATCATATTGAACAGAAATTTCGAAGATGAAAGTGTAGAATAAAACCACTTACTTGAGGGCTTTTATATTCCTGTTAATTATGAACCATGTACATGTGGTTGATTCTCTTAAGCATTGTAGTTTGCATTTGTCGGAATAATAGGTTTGCTTGTTTTGCAATATTTTATTTTGTTTTGTTTGCACTTAGGTTAATTAGATTTATAAATACATGTTTATGGGTAGCATGACTGCAAACCCTCACGAGACAGAACTCATCCTACTAGGGCCACCTAGAGGTTTAACGGCTTGTTGCATATGCTCAATGCAATCATGTTCCCTACAAAAGTGGTGTTTATTTTTATCCATTAGTCCTTTACTTTATTTGTTTGATTTTGTTTTGCTAGGGACTAGCAAAATGTAGGTTTCGGGGTGTGATCTACACATGAATTATGTATATAATTATCTCCTAAATTTATATTTATGTTAGTGTTTGATTAGATTTAGTAATACTTTAATATAATTTTTTGTTTTTGTAAGAAAATGAGAGAAAGATGCAAAAATATGGTGAAACATGACTCCAATATTTGAATCTTCATAACTTCGTATGTATATCTTTGATTGGAATGATTCAAGCTTCATGTTAAAGTTTAAAAAGTCAGCTTTCTAATGCCACCGACAACGTATAATTCGGAGTTCGGAACAAAGCGTTATGATCATTGGAAAATTGTGTCGTAGAGAGCAAAACCAAGAGAACGATCGATCGTTCCGTATTGGCGATCGATCGTCGTGTGTGCGATACGGAAATTGACTTATTTTGACTTGGAATTGGAAGGGGTCTTTTGTATTTCCTTCCTAACTTTATAAATAGTCTTTAAGAGGAACGTGTAGAGCATTAGAGAATAGATCTTGAGCTATTTTGGAGGCTAGAGAGGAGCAAGAGAAGGAGTCTTGTGGAGTCCAAAGAAGAAGAAGGATTCATGACAATAGATCTACATAAACAAGCTTATCTTTTCTTTCTTCTTATGTGTAACTAAATTTCTTGTCAAGGCTAGATGAAGCCCTAGATATGTGTATTGCTACTCTTGTTAGTTTTATTTAATAAAGTTGATTATGATTCATGCTTAATGTGATTTCATGAGTATTCTTTTGAGTGCTTGACTATAGACTTGATTGATTCTGAATGGAATTAGATATTGTGTTGATTCTATGCCCGACCAAGGATATGATTGATTACATAATAGTGGATGAACTTTCGTGTCCGACCAAGAATGTTAGTAAATTCATTAGTGATTCGTGTGTTTGACCAAGAATAGGAGTTACCATATCATGTCAATCTACGTGTAATAATAATCAAGAGTAGTAATTGCATGTCTAGTGGTGGATTCATTGCCTTGATATTCATCTCCATTGATTAATCTCAGCTTAGTTTAGTTAAAGTTTACTGCTTTCCTTAGAGTAATTAAATATTGTAACTTTTCTCTTGAATTTAGTAAAGTATTTAACCGTCCCTGATGTTCGATAACCCTTTCTATACTCGTCGTAGTACAATTGCCTTGTGCACTTGCAAGGGTTTATATTTAAACGATCAGTGGGCCAATAGTGCTTAATTAAAGTAAATAACCTAACACGATCAATGGCCACGATTAGCCTATTATTAAATAACTAACAAGTCTAATTTATGGATACGTAACAACTTATCGGGATTACCACCCAAAAGAGAGATAGAATTCAACGTTGAATTGCTACTAGGGACTGCACCAATATCAAAACCTCCATATAGAATGGCCCCAGTAGAGCTAAAAGAACTCAAGAGCCAACTGCAAAAGCTACTAGAGAAGGGCTGCAAAACATTGAATTCTATCTCTGAATGTTGTCAAGTTACATGCATGTTTTCAGGACTTGGAGCTGGCAGGGAGTGGCCTAAGTCATTAGAGGCCTAATTCCCTGTAAAATTTGAAGTTGTTTGATCTCAATCTTAGCAATTCCCTTAGGACGGATTTATCTTACTTTGATCCCCATCTTCAAGGGCAGAGCTAGACCATGATAAAGGCCGAGGGAAGGCAAATAGAATCTAGATAAGGAACATGAAGACAACATGGAATTATTTTCTTTGAAGAGTGCCCTAATCCATAAAGATATGAAAGCCACAACAGGTTTGGGAAGGATTTAAGGCATATTTGTCCAGTCTGCAGTTTTTGTGTTTGGACACTCTAATCAACATGATGAAAAATTCCATAGGGAGCCTAATGGTCAAATCTATAATCTCTCGAGGAGATTTGAGATTCTATCAATTCCATGGAGTAGTAGCTAGGGTTAGTTGTTCATAAGAAGGAGATCAAATTTGCAGCCATGAATGGAGATGTAAAATTTTAGGAGATACTGACACACAACCAAGAGTGGTTTCGGCATTTCGAATTTCCTGAGTTCAATTCCAATGTGTTGGTACTCTCGAGTTAATACAAAACATCTAGGAGATTGTGATAATCCGACTTAACAAAATCTAGGAATGAAGTGATGCAATTAAGGAAAGAAGAGTCAAGCATATGGTGTTTTTTTATTTCACTCCACCTAGGCAGAAAACGTGTGTGGGGAAGTACTTGTTGACTAGGATAGGTAAAAAACTTGTGCAAGGGTTTACTAACACTGTTTCGTGGTTATTTCTTTATCTCAGGTGTTTAAGTTTGGTATGAAAATTGAATTATTGATTTAATTGGTTACAACATGTACATATATAAGAGATGATCAAGAGGATATCTCATAAACAAGGAATGTGACAACTATATAAGATATACAAAATCTGACAACTATAGAAGATATACAAAATCTTGCCTAAAATAAAATAAGAATATTCCTTAAATAAGCCAAATCTTAACACTCACCCTCAAGTTAAAGAGTGAATATTGTGAACACCCAACTTGGACAAGAAATCAACAAATGCTCCACGTCCCAAAGGCTTAGTAAAAATATCAGCAAGTTGCTTATTGGTTGGAATGTAAGTCATTTGAATCAACCCAGCCTAGATCTTTTCATGAATGAGATGACAATCAAGCTCTATGTGCTTGTTCGTTCATGAAAAACTGGATTAGATGCTATATGAAGAGCAGATTTGCCATCACAATATAGAAGTGTAGGTTGTGAATGTGAAATGTGAAAGTCGTCAAGTAGATATTGTAACCAAGTTAACTCACAACTTGTGTTGGCCATAGCCCTATACTCGGCCTCTGCTGATGAATGAGAAACAGTAGATTGTTTCTTTGTTTTCCTTGAAATGAGAGAGTTAACTAACATAATGCAGAGTAGCTTCAATCTGAGTCATAGTATGTTTTCAAAGATAAGACATTTGTGGATGGAAATAAAAGACCTTGACCTAGAGAGCCTTTGAGATATCTTAATAGTTGCATAGCAGCTTCAAAATGAGGCTTGCGAAGTGCATGCATAAGTGGACTCAGAATATGAACAGAGAACATAATCTTTGGCCGTGTAATAGTGAGATAAATGAGTCTACCAATTAGACGGCGATAAGTAGATGGATCATGCAATAAGTCTCCATCTTCATTGGATAATTTCAAATGTTGTTCCATAGGAAAATCACACAACCAAGCTTACCTGCATCTGTCAATATATCAAGAGCATATTTTCGCTAAGAGATGCATATATCTTGTTTGGAGCGTGTACCTCAATACCCGGGAAATATTTTAGCGGACCAAGATCTTTTATGCGGAAGCGGCTCACCTGGAATTCTTCAACTTGGCAATACCAAAAGTATCGTTTCCACCCACAATAATATCATCTACATAAACAAGAACAATAGTAGTAGAAGAACCTTGATGATGTGTAAACAACGAATAATCCGCCCTAGATGAGATGAAGCCAGCGTCATTGAGAGCGGAAGAAAGCTTGGAAAACCAATTGAAAGAGGCTTGTTTAAGACCATATAAGGACTTATGCAAATGGCAAACTTGAGTCTTCCCCTATTTGCCAAGGCCAGGCGGAAGAGACATATAAACCTCCTCAGTCAAATCACTATGAAGGAAAGCATTATTAACATCTAATTGATGAAGAGACCAATATTGAGTGGCAGCAACTGCTTACAAACAACGAACGGTAGTCAATTTCATGATGGGAGAAAAGGTCTCATGATAGTCAATGCCTTCTTGCTGAGTGTACACTTTTGCAACCAGTTTGGCCTTATAGTGCTCAATATAACCATCGACTTTGTATTTAATTTAATAAATGCACTTGTAGCCAATAAGTTGCTTGCCATGAGGTAGAGGGACAACATACCAGGTGCCATTTTCTTTCAAGGCGGCAAGCTCGGCATTGATGGCTACTTGCCAATGAGGGTCTTGCACGACTTGATCAAAAGTAATAGGTTCTTTGTTCTCCGTAATGGAAGAGAGAAAAGAACGATGAGAAGAAGAAAGACAATCATAAGATATAAAATTAGAAAGATGATAACGAGTACCAGACTGACTTACCTGCAAAGAGTTAGATGATGAAGTGGGTACAGAAGTGGGAAGCGTGAGACAAGAGTAATAATTCAAGTGAGCAGGGGGATGTGGCTGGCGTGGAGTGCGCCGAAGGGGCAAGAAGGGAGGGCATGTGGTAGCAGGGATAGAGTCAGGTTGCTGAGAGGCGGGGGTATTAGATGGTAGAGTATGAAGTGCGGAAATAGGAGGAGCTGGGGTGTTAGAGATGGAATCATCGGGGATAGCTAAGGGAAGGACATGGGTATTAGTGTTGGGTGCAACAACAAGATTGGCCATTGGAAAAATGGACTCATGAAAAACAACGTTACGACTAGTGAAAATTTGTTGAAAATTTAAATCAAAATCACGATAACCTTTTTGTCCAAATGGATATCCAATAAAAATATAGTGCTGGGCACGTGAGTCAAACTTGTGATATTAGTTGCAAAATATAAACAACCGGACACAAGCAAATGATTATACGCAGGTGGCGTACACATTAACATTTTATAGGGTGTTTTTCTAGAAAGAACAAACATAGGAATTCGATTAATGACATATGCTGCGGTGAGAACACATTCATCCCAAAAAGATAAAGGAAGAGAGGCTTGAAACCTAAGTGCACACGCACCATCTAAAAGGTGTCTGTGTTTGCGCTCCACAACCCCATTTTGTTGGGGAGTAGCAACACAACTATGTTGTTGTAAAACACCATGCTCACGAAAAAAAAGATGACAATACATGATAAAAAAAATTCAGTTTCATTATCACTTCTAATAATTTTAAAAAATGTTGACATATCTGTAACAACCTAACAAAATACATAATGTAAGGGCAGAAAATACGATAGCAAAATTGAAACGAAAACATACTTCTAGTGCAATTGGTATATTGCAGTTCAATAACAAATTTCAGGCTTGTATCTTTTATTTTTCTACTTATTTCCTGAACTCAACAATCCTTATACCCACCACTCTCCGTTAACAAACTCTCAAGCAACACTCTTCTTCCTGTACTTTTCCACCTTTTCTTGTGACCACTTACAAGTTCTTATTGACCCTATGAACCCAAAAACTGAAGCAAAGAGTAAAAATCAAACACAACCTAAATAGCCTTCCATCCTCTATCGTTGAAAGTTGTACAATTTTTATCATGCCTAAAACTTACATTTAAGCTCAATATTCAGCAGCATTTCACCTGCATCCACTGATTTGCCACCTACCCCTTAGTAGAATCCCGAACTTATTGTTGTTACTAGGACATTCGTTCACTTTCTCACCCAGATTGCATGCTTACACCAAGGCAAATCAAGGTTCTCTGGAAAAAAGAATCAGTTCACAATCATTGTATTTCATTCTAAGAACCAATTTCTTTTTCAAAATGGAATAACTTTCCAGACTGCGCGAATATCTATCCTCGAATTGAAATCCATTCCTAGGAAATGACAACTACATCAGTAGGCTCAATGATGTTGAAGCCAAGAAATGTGAAACATAAATATCTCTTTGGCTTGAGTTAGAATAATAAGATTACATCAGTCAAAATGACATATTTCAGAAAAAATTAAGTGTAATGGGAATTAATAAGGAAACTAGATGATGCAAGCGGTTCATTTTCTCTTATCTCTAGTGCTTGATGCAAAATTTGCTTCAAAATAGACTAGAATACCTTCTCTCTCATATGAGAATACTCCAAGGATCTTCAACTCTTTTTGTGTCCAAAGATGTTGAAGTTGAAGCCTGAGCTCCTTGCTGATTGAATAGTGGCTTCCTAAGCCCACCTCTAGCGACATAATATTCCTCATCATTGTCATAATCTACTTTTCTTGTTGAGACTATGGTGTGCAAAATTATTGCCAAAAGTGAGGACAGAGCCTACACACAAAATAAAAGAGGTGTCACATGAAATGGTCAATGGAAACACAACATCCTCTTATGAAATAAGATCAAGCATTTGTAATAAGGAGTTCCTACTCTTAAACATGAAAATGCTTATCAAATGTAAGAACATGAAAATGCTAAAAAAAGTACATTCATTAACTTATAGTTAGATAGGTTAGCAAATTTTCATGCAAGTTGCTTCATAGTTCGGATTCAAATATGCTGTTACTGCACTAACATGTTAGTGCTCTCATATGAGCCCTGCATACCACAAAATTTGCACAAGTTTTCATAGCACACAGGGCTTAAGCAGGAGCACTAACATGTTAGTAACAATCTAGCATAGAGGTAGTGTAACTGTGGATCTTAATGATTACATAAATGTTCTCAAAATCTGTTGTAGTCCTAACTTCACGGTGCAAGTAAGCAAACTCAATAATAAAACATGGTTACATGGAGAAAGCTACCTGCAAAAAATTGTAACACTCTCTTTCAATTGACTCATTTTTGGCTATGGTTGGCATATTTTCCCAAGGATGGATGTCATCTTCAAGGTTCTAACACAATCATAGTTTGAATGTTGATGCCAAGACCTACAAAAATTAGCAGTAACAGCAAAAGATTGCAAGCTGGGATATTTTCCCAAGCTTCAAAAATCATAACTTCTGCGTTTTTTAGGTTGGGTTGGAGGGTTGTGCCGCGTCGGGTGTGTATGTCAATGTTGTATGTCAGTGCTGTAAAAATATCATTATCTTTCGAAAAATGCTGCTTCTCCCGCTTTTTTCTCACGAGCACTGCACGTTCCCCTTATGGCAATGTATGGGCCCCATTTTTCATTTCCTTTCACAACACTATCACGTGAGGTTGGCCGTGATAAAAAAACAGGAGATATAGCACTACTCATTTTAGTTTAGATCATCATCATCATACGCCTTACCCTAGCTATCTGGGTTGCGCGCTTGACTCTTATAAAAATCAAAATGGTGAGAAATTCCATATTATCTAGTTTTTCTGGGCTCATGCCATATAACCTAGTTTTGGGACCTGGTTTTCCCATTTTGCCCTCCCACCCAATGCTTCATGTTTTACCCGCCCTGAGCTGCCCCCCCCCCCCCATTTCACATAAGCTTCTCCCACAACGATCATATGCCGAAGAAATTCCATGTCAGAGGAAGAGGCTTGCTGGTGGAGTGACGGCTTTGTGTGGCAGGCATAAACATTTTTTACAGTTTCCTCGGGTCAAATGACCCTACCTGAAGTTCGCCAATGTAGCCCGAAGAAGCACTTTCACAACCTTTTTATTCTATTGTGGAAGTGGTTTGACAGCTTAGAATCATTATTTTTTCTTATTCACATGTTATGTGAATGAAGAAAGTTGAAATTTTGTGCCGATAAATACTTGTGGCCAAGTGGCAAACTACTCTTTGTAAATTAGTCATCCCCACAAGAAGGTGTCTCAAGAATTTTAGATATCCTCATAGGAAAGAAAGAGGAGAACAAAATATAGAAAAATGCAAAAAAGAATGGGCGAAAACCAATCAGAAATGAGGGAGATATGATGATATTGAATGTTGCCCTCATATCGTGTTATCTCCCTCATTTCTCGTCATATCTCCCTCATTTCTAATCGGTTTTCGTCTATTCTTTTTGCATTCTTCTATATTTTGTTCTACTCTTTCTCCCTACGAGGATATCTCAAATCTTTGATTCACCTTCTTGTGGGGATAACGAATTTGCAAAGAGTAGTTTGCCACTCAGCCACAAGAGTACTTCTCGGCACAAAATCTTCACTTTCTTTGTTATCAGAACGTGTGAATAAAAAATAATAATAATTCTGAGCTGTCGAACCACTTCCATAATAGAATGGGGAGGTTGTGAAAGTGATTCTTCTAGCCGCGTTGGAGAGCTTCTTTTGCCTGCTCGCGGGGAGTTTTTTTCCATATTATCTGGCCAATGAGTCCGGATTGCCATATTACTTCGCTTTTTAGGGTTCATGCCATATAACCTGGTTTGGGGACCTAGTCTTTCCATTTTGCCCTCCTAAAACCCTAACCCTAAACCCCAAGCTAATTTTTCTATATTACCTAACCGCCCTATTTCAGTTGCATTGAAACACTCGAAAAATCGATATGTTTTCAAAACTACTAATTTAGGAAGTTTGTCTAAATTAGGAATATTTAGCTGCCTATTTGGATTTTTGGGTTATGGCATGTGATTTTCTATATTGAATGATTTATGTGTTGCATGTTGAATTGCTTAATCAATAGACCAATTAGGCAGGATACCAAGGCGCAAGTGCTAGCCCTGGCGCTGGGCTCAACCTGCTGCTGAGCCTGGTTTGGCACCAAGGTTAGAGGACACCTAACACTAGATGTCACACCCCAAATTTTATTAAACCCAAAATACGCGAAAGCGATAATCCAATAAAGGTTGTTGGGTATAAAATCTAGGACATACCGAATACTCGAATCATCACATACCCATTTCCATACATAGGTTTTGAAGGATCGTTGACTTAAATAACATTCATTGTACCCGAATTATAAATAACAAAGTTGTAACACTAATAGTTTAAATTATTACAGAAATAAATAATCTTCAATCAATACAATAATAAAAAGCCAGGCATACAGGCCACAAGTAACAAAGTTCAACAACTAAAACACTGAAATAAAAATCTTCATTTCCAAATCTACAGACATCCTCCACTTTCTCGTGCTCGGCATCATTCTTTCTTAATTCCTGCATCGAGGGATGCATGAGTATTTCATATGAAATACCCAGTAGGATACCAAAAACCCCACTAATAAAGGATTTACAAATTCCAAAGGAAAAGAAGATAGAATACCAAAAGTATTATGGAAATAAGGAATCAATAATCAGGTTTTGGAAAACTCATCAAACCAAGCTATCACCAAACACCGAAAAACTCATATGTACCGGTAGAATCAACAACTGACATAGACTCCAACATACTGTGTGTAAAGAGTCAACAACTTCTGCTCGCTGGTCAGTCCACTTCCCCTATGGACATCTATGCCAGAACATCCTAGAGGTTCTTCAGAGGAACCCGACCATGCGTCTAGGGATGCTGGCCCCATCGGTGCTTACGGGCACAATGGGCGGAGACTGCAGACCTTCCGTAATGTCATACAGTCTAAGCGCACGCGTTGCCGTCGTCGACTGAACTACAGAAGTTCATAAAATCTGAGATCACAGAGGATCTTGTAATGGCTCTGGAGCATACTAGGATTTCCACTCGAAGAGTTCTATCATGACTCTTGTGGAAGAAACAGTTTCCATAGGTTCAAAGATCACTGTACGACAACAGAGGTTGTATGGAAAATAATCGAAGATTTCACCTTGAGAATAAACTCTTATAGAAATGCCAACGAGATGACAATATCTCGAAGTAACCAAGCAATAAGGACTCAAGTGTCCGAACTTGTCATCAACACGTGACTCACAAAAGAAGTAGTTGTAGCGGTCGTCTTCCCAAGCTCCACTCAAGTCGTTGGGGTTAAAGTGGTAACTTTATTCATCTAAGATCTTCGATATGCAAGGCCCTAGGTATGAATCCCATATAATGAAAGTAAACTCGAAAGTTTATGAAGAAAATGATTAACTAGGATTTAGAGTAAAACCCTAATTAAGGATTTCTATACCGACCACTACGGTGAGCCGCAAACTAAAAGGGAAAGACACTAAGGTTAGGACTCGAACCCCTGGTCTCTCTCTTTTAGGAAAAATTGTACTATTATATTAGTCGTAATTCTGGTCATTTCGAGTTTATTTGCATTTAAATTAAATTTATAAATCAATTAATCCCGTGATAATAATACTAGTGAATTACCCTTAATTCATTGCACAGCCCTGTGTACAGCAGTACATTTTCAGCACTAGCTACGACTTTTACTGATTGAATCTGAATCTGTAATTTTTACTGTAAGTTCCCTGATGAGTCTATTTTACATCCCAATAGAGAACGCATTTTTATGAATTTTATAGAATTAGTTATGCATTATCTACTACTGACTATCTGTGCAGGAATTTCCAGACCGAGGCTTAATTAAGTCTTCGGTTTGCCCTTTATTATGTTAATTAATCACATCTATTAATCACTAATGATATTACTAATCATCTCTCTGTTCCACCTAGGCATGATATTTGTAATAATTAACAGCAAGTAAATTTTCAATATAATACTATGTCTTTATAACTTCTACAAACTGTTTTTATGCCTAATCATGATTATCATCTATTCAATAATTAAAACCCTTAATTTGGGACAAAAAGGAACATAAATAACACCAAAAAGCAGAGGCCTTTACCTCTGGTCAGAGGGGTATCGACTTGTATTTTTCAATATTTTAGACATTCAAACCTTTGTCTTCTTAATTCTCATATATATCATTACCCTATATAGTGAATACTACAATTAAGACAACAATTAAAGACCGGATAATAAGACAGAAATTTTTGGACAGCAAGGAATCAGATCCATTGAGAATCAAACAAGCCAAATACATGATGAATATGGATTAGGGATTACATATCTAAGCCGTTGCACATCAAACTACACCTTGAGCATACTATCGGATATGCACATATGAAACACAGGTAAAGATGCGAACTTTCACTATTCACGAGTAACATCATCATACACAATTGAATCAGCAGACATGAGAAAGTACAATAACATATCAGATCAGGTTATACGAGCATAAAGAATTGGGTAAAAAAATGCATCCTACTTGTTTTGAAGAACCGAACTCCGATGTGCAAGTACTCCACCGATCGCACTACACCAAGGCCTCGTCGATTCTCCACACCACGACCACCACAAAGGCAAGGCTTGCTGCTGGTTGGGAAGGAAAAAGAGAAGAACGTGGTGGAAGACAAGAGAACACCAAAACCCAAGGGATGGGCTGCCGGTTCCAAAGGAATGGCCGGCCCTCCCTTTGCATGGTTTATATAAGTCATGCATCTTATCTCTACCGTTCATCTTATCTCCATCCAAGGGCCACCAAAAGGCCCAGCCACTCCACACTAGCCAGGACGCCCTTCCCCTTAATTTGCTTCAGTTACAAATCCCTTAATTAAGGGGAATTAACTCAATCCCTTTAATTACCTAATTAAGACCTTATGCAGTTTCAATTAGCAAGATCTTACCATCTTGATAAAGGGCGCCAAGCCTAATTGGAATATGCCCTTAGCATCTTCCATAACTCACCTTGAATGCCAAATATAACCTCCCTAATTACTCCCAAATTAAAACCCAATTTAAATAAATTTCCACTTTATTAATATAAAATTTACGGTCGCTACATCCTCCCCTCCTTAAAGAACATTTCGTCCCCGAAATGCCGCAAATTATTTTTTAAAGAGTTGAGGGTAGGATTTCTTCATCTCATCTTTGGTTTCCCAAGTCATTTCCTCGGAGTGCTGATTTTGCCACAAAATTTTCACCAACGGAATTGTCTTTCTCCGTAGCACCTGATCTTTCTTATCTAGAATTTTGATAGGCTTCATCGGAAAAGATAAGTCTGCTTCTAGTTCCATAGTCGTGTAGTCTAACAAGTGCGATGTATCCGGCACATACTTTCTCAACATAGACACATGGAATGTGTTGTGCACCTCTGCTAACTGTGGGGGTAAGGCTAATCTGTCGGTGACCGGCCCAACCCGTTCCAAAATCTCAAATGGTCCTACAAACCTCGGACTTAGTTTCCCCTTTTTACCAAACCTCATAACTCCCTTTGACGGAGAAAACTTCAAGAACACATTGTCTCCTTCCTGAAACTCCAATTCTCGTCTTCTGCAATCTGCATAACTCTTCTGTCTGCTTTGCGCCGTCTGTAACCTTTGCCGAATCTGTTTCACCTTCTCTGCACAGTACTGTACTAATTCTGACTTCATTACTTGACTTTCTTCAATCTCTGTCCAACAGGTTGGCGATCTGCACGGTCTTCCATACAGTGCTTCGAACGGTGCCATTCCAATACTAAAGTGGTAACTGTTGTTGTAGGCAAATTCGATCAGTGGTAGATGCTCGTCCCAATTGCCCTTCCAATCGATAGCACACGCTCTGAGCATGTCTTCTAAAGTCTGTATTGTCCTTTCTGACTGTCCGTCGCTCTGTGGATGAAAAGCTGTACTGAAACTGAGCTTAGTACCTAATGCTTCCTGAATACCCTTCCATGTTCTGGATGTGAACCTTAGATCTCGATCAGATACAATCGATATTGGTGTGCCATGCAATCTTACTATTTATCTGATATACAACTCAGCTAAACTCTTTGGGTTCTGCTTCCATCGAATCGGCGGAAAGTGTGCTGTCTTAGTAAGCCGATCTACGATCACCCAAATTGCATCTTTCTGCTTCTAAGTCTTCGGTAAGGCTACCACGAAATCCATTGTGATATGATCCCATTTCCACTGTGGAATCTCCAACGGTTGTAACAAACCCGCCGGTCTCTAATGTTCTGCCTTTACTTGCTGACATGTCAAACATTCGGAGACAAACCTTCCAATATCTCGCTTCATTCCATTCCACCAGAAGTTCCTCTTTAAGTCCTGGTATAACTTTGTGCTCCCTGGATGAATTGCATACTGTGAATGATGTGCTTCTCGAAGAAGTTTTTGTCTCAGCTCCACATCCTTTGGTATAACCAACCTTCCTTGAAACAAGATGCTTCCATCACTTTCTTTAGTGAAATCTGTCTTTTCCAATAGCTTCTGCAACTGTGGATTGTTCTTTTGTGCCTCCAGCACCTTCTCATATATCATCGATCTTACCGAGATATTTCCTAGAAATGACGCTCTCTTAGTAGTTGGCCATTCCAAGTTACACATTCCCAAATCCTCCATCATTCGCCATTCTTGCACCATCATATGCGCCACTATTCTTGTCTCCTGCTTAGTGCATCTGCAACCACATTCGCCTTACCTGGATGGTAGTGGATAGAGAAGTCATAGTCCTTCAAATACTCCAACCACCGTCTCTGTCTCATATTCAGGTCCTTATGAGAAAAGATGTATTTTAGACTCTTGTGATCAGTGAATACCTCGAAAGTTTCACCATATAGATAGTGCCTCCAAATCTTTAAAGCAAACACCACTGCTGCCAGCTCCAAGTCATGAGTTGGATAATTCTGCTCATGGATCTTCAGTTGTCTCAATGCATAAGCCACTACATGTCCATTCTGCATCAGTACGCAACCCAAACTGCATTTCGAGGCATCGCTATAAATGACAAACCCACCAGATCCTGATGGAAGTTTCAGAATCGGTGCGGAAGTCAATCTTCTCTTCAGCTCCTGAAAACTCTTTTCACAATCGTCGTTCCAATTGAATTTCACTCCCTTCCTTATTAACTTGGTCATTGGCAAAGCTAAACTGGAAAATCCTTCAATGAACCTCCGATAATAACCTGCCAATCCCAAGAAACTTCTGATCTCGGTCACACTCTTCGGTTGTTCCCAGTGAAGAACGGCTTCCACCTTCATCGGATCCACCGAAACTCCGTCTTTTGATATGACGTGACCCAAGAAATTTACTTTGTCCAACCAGAACTCGCACTTGCTAAATTTAGCATACAACCGGTTCTCTCGTAAGATCTGCAGTACTTGAGCCAAGTGTCTTCTGTGCTCTTCCTGACTCGCTGAGTAGACCAATATATCATCCACGAACACGATCACGAACTGATCTAACAATGCCTTGAAGATTCTGTTCATCATATCCATAAACGCTGCAGGGGCATTGGTCAAACCAAACGGCATTACCAGAAACTCATAATGTCCGTATCTGGTTCGGAATGCTGTCTTGGAGATGTCTTCCTCCTTGATCCTCAACTGATGGTATCCGGACCGCAAATCGATTCTCGAGAACACTCTTGCTGACTGCAGTTGATCAAACAAGTCGTCGATCCTCGGTAACGGATATTTATTCTTTATTGTCACCTGATTTAACATCCGGTAGTCTATACATAATCTCATGGATCCGTCTTTCTTCTTCACGAACAAGACTGGTGCTCCCCAGGGAGATACACTAGGTCGAATCAGACGTTTATCCAGCAACTCCTGTAGTTGTTCTTTTAATTCCTTTAATTCCGCAGGTGCCATCCGATATGGTGCCTTCGATATCGGCGCAGTTCCCGGCATCAGGTCTATGGTGAAGTCAACATCCCGTCTTAGTGGCAAACCAGGTAACTCCTCCAGAAACACATCGATGAATTCATTTACTATTTCAATTTCTTCTATTTTAGGGATAGTTTTCTCTTCTGACACTACAGTAGCTAAAAAGGCTTTACATCATTTAGCCACTAATTTCTGAACTTTCATTACAGAAATTAGACGATTTTCTTTCTTGAAACGAATTCCTTGAAACATTAATTCTTTATTTCCCGGAATTCTAAAATATACCCTCTTTTTGCTACAATCAACGGTAGCACCAAATTTAGCTAACCAGTCCATTCCCAGTATGATATCAAAATCAAGCATCTC
The DNA here is from genome assembly GCA_039654745.1 of Houttuynia cordata. NCBI lineage: Eukaryota > Viridiplantae > Streptophyta > Magnoliopsida > Piperales > Saururaceae > Houttuynia > Houttuynia cordata. The sequence goes on from CM077505.1 coordinate 17,042,115, forward strand.
AAGCAAAACCAAATCAGCAAGCATCACAACATCATCCATCAACACAGAAGAATCCTTCAGATACTCAGTTGCTAACACTGAGTCCCCAACAGGAGTAGAAATGAAGAGATCACACTCAAGTCTAGAAGGTTTCTTTTCTAGACTGGCAGCAAACACCATAGAAATAAAGGATCTAGATGATCCTGGGTCTATCAATACTCTAGCCCATCTATTCAAGACATGTAGAGTACCTTCGATGACGTCGTCCGAAGATTGAGCCTCCGCCGAAGTCAAGGCAAAAACTCGAGCTTGAGCTTTCTTACTCGTCTTCCCTCCTGCTTTCTTATCACGATTAGGGCAGTAAGGCCCAATGTGACCAATTTCATTACAATTGTAACATCTCCGAGTATTTTGTGGACATGGCTTCCCAGCATGAGATGGCTGTCCACAGAATCTGCACTTGCCTCCAGCTTCTGGCCCATTATTTCGCTGAGGCTGACGGTAGGGTACTAATGCACGATTCTGATTATTCCCCCGGTTCGGCTGTTGTTGCTACTGTTTCTGTTGCTTCGCTGGTCGGTTAGCAAAACGACCGTTGTTCCCGAATCTCTTGAATCCAGAGCATTTGAAATTACCGTCCTGATCCTTGTTGGAACTTCCTTTCCGCTCTTGGGTCCTTTTATAGTCATCTTGAAGGATAGAGGCCAACTCTACTGCTTTAGCCACGGTAGTCGGTTGCAAAACCAGAACCTTCGACCTTAGTCCATCACGCAAACCATCTACGAATCTCCTCGCCTTTACTAGCTCGTTGGGACACGCGTCTGTCGCGAATCGCTACAGCTGTTCAAACTTTGTCTCGTACTGAAGTACGGACATGGATCCCTGAACCAGCTCTAAGAATTCTTTCTCCTTCCTGCGCTGTACATGTGGAGGAAAGTATTTCTTATTAAATACTTCCATAAATTCTGCCCACGCGATCTCTTGACCTGCCTCGAAATTATTCCGCCCTGCCGATTCCCACCAGAATACGGCCTCACCAACGAAGAGATAGGTTGCGAACATGACTTGTTCCTCTGCCAGAACCTTCATACCCTTGAACAATCGTTCAACTTCCACGATCCATCGCTCAGTCTTTTCAGGGTTGTCATCACCAGAGAAAGCTGGTCCTGCTCTCTTGAACCGCTCTAGGGTAGGCGCCTTCACTTTGGGCGTATTGCTGCTGCTTCCGCCATTCCGTAGTTCCCTTGCCAACTCCCTTACCACATCCGACAGTTTCTGGCTCGTGGCTTCTTCCTGAGAAAGATTCGGTACAGTACCCGATCGCCTACCACGAGCTCCAGTTGTCGCCATTTCGGAAAATCTACAGTCAAGGAAAGAGGGAGAATTAGAACTTAACTCCATGTTTCATTTTAATTTTTCCTCCAATCCATGACTACTAGCACGACAGACAATACCACAACACAAGAACAAACAACAATGCAAGCAAAACAAAGAACACACCAATACTAAATTCAAAACAAAGTTTTTATTCAATACTAATTAAAAATTACACCTAAATCCCTGGAAGGAAAGCAGGGTTATTCAAGATTCTACTCGCTTATGAAGCTTCCTAATTGAGTCCCTGAACACCACATCTCAAAGGTACTCGTCTAAAATGGCTAAGGACACATGCATAGGTGCAAACACTAGATGACCACCCTCATACCAGTCTATCTCCCAATTGGTCATGTGAGGCCACCTAACCTAGGGATTTGAACCTGAGATACAGCTTATAGAAAAGATCTGGGTCATCCTTTACACGAACGTAAACTGGATGTTCTAAGACCTTCCGAAACTCCTGGTTTATCAAGAAACCAGTGAACAGATGCTCTTCCTCGGGATCTTCCTCTGGATCTTCTTCCGAATCTTCTTCTTGGTGTTCTTACGGATCTTCCTCAGAATCAGACTCTTTCTCGATGTCGATCAGAAAAGGTTCTTCCTCGGTTCCACGACCAATGTCCTGCAACCTCCAATCAGCCAACCATTGCCGTGCTGCCTCCTGACTATCCTTCTCGTAAATCCAACCGCTATGCGTTCTCGCCATTACCTAAAGCAAAGTACTAATTAGTCTTTAGGTACAATTATGCTTCATCTCTCATTCTAGGGTTCCACGTTCTCATTTCACAGTTATTCTAAATCTTTGTACAGTGAACAATTATTTAAGTCAACCTGAAGCTCCGATACCAAGCTGTCACGCCCCAAATTTTATTAAACCCAAAATACGCGAAAGCGATAATCCAATAAAGGTTGTTGGGTATAAAATCTGGGACAGACCGAATACTCGAATCATCACATACTCATTTCCATACATAGGTTTTGAAGGATCGTTGACTTAAATAACATTCATTGTACCCGAATTATAAATAACAAAGTTGTAACACTAATAGTTTAAATTATTATAGAAATAAATAATCTTCAATCAATACAATAATAAAAAGCCAGGCACACAGGCCACAAGTAGCAAAGTTCAACAACTAAAACACTGAAATAAAAATCTTCATTTCCAAATCTACAGTCATCCTCCACTTTCTCCTGCTCAGCATCATTCTTTCTTAATTCCTGCATCGAGGGATGCATGAGTATTTCGTATGAAATACCCAGTAGGATACCAAAAACCCCACTGATAAAGGATTAACAAATTCCAAAGGAAAAGAAGATCGAATACCAAAAGTATTATGGAAATAAGGAATTAATAATCAGGTTTTGGAAAAATCATCAAACCAAGCTATCACCAAACACCGGAAAACTCATATGTACCAGCAGAATCAACAACTGAGATAGACTCCAACATACTGTGTGTAAAGAGTCAACAACTTCTGCTCGCTGGTCAGTCCACTTCCCCTATGGACATCTATGCCAGAACATCCTAGAGGTTCTTCAGAGGAACCCGGCCATGCATCTAGGGATGCTGGCCCCATCGGTGCTTACGGGCACAATGGGCGGAGACTGCAGACCTTCCGTAATGTCATACAGTCTAAGCGCACGTGTTGCTGTCGTCGGCTGAACTACAGAGGTTCATAAAATCTGAGATCACAGAGGATCTTGCAATGGCTCTGGAGCATACTAGGATTTCCACTCAAAGAGTTCTATCATGACTCTTGTGGAAGAAACAGTTTCCATAGGTTCAAAGATCACTGTACGACAACAGAGGTTGTATGGAAAATAATCGAAGATTTCACCTTGAGAATAAACTCTTATAGGAATGCCAACGATATGGCAATATCTCGAAGTAAGCAAGCAATAAGGACTCAAGTGTCCGAACTTGTTATCAACACGTGACTCAGAAAAGAAGTAGTTGTAGCGATCATCTTCCCAAGCTCCACTCAAGTCGTTGGGGTTAAAGTGGTAACTTTATTCATCTAAGATCTTCGATATGCAAGGCCCTAGGTATGAATCCCAAATAATGAAAGTAAACTCGAAAGTTTATAAAGAAAATGATTAACTAGGATTTAGAGTAAAACCCTAATTAAGGATTTCTATACCGACCACTACGGTGAGCCGCAAACTAAAAGGGAAAGACACTAAGGTTAGGACTCGAACCCCTGGTCTCTCTCTTATAGGAAAAATTGTACTATTATATTAGTCGTAATTCTGGTCATTTCGAGTTTATTTGCATTTAAATTAAATTTATAAATCAATTAATCCCGTGATAATAATACTAGTGAATTACCCTTAATTCATTGCACAGCCCTGTGTACAGCAGTAAACTTTCAGCACTAGCTACGACTTTTACTGATTGAATCTGAATTGTAATTTTTACTGTAAGTTCCGTGATGAGTCTATTTTACATCCCAATAGACAACGCATTTTTCTGAATTTTATAGAATTAGTTATGCATTATCTACTAATGACTGTCTGTGCAGGAATTTCCAGACCGAGGCTTAATTAAGTCTTCGGTTTGCCCTTTATTATGTTAATTAATCACATCTATTAATCACTAATGATATTACTAATCATCTCTCTGTTCCACCTAGGCATGATATTTGTAATAATTAACAGCAAGTAAATTTTCAATATAATACTATGTCTTTATAACTTCTACAAACTCTTTTTTATGCCTAATCATGATTATCATCTATTCAATAATTAAGACCCTTAATTTGGGACAAAAAGGAACATAAATAACACCAAAAAGCAGAGGCTTTTACCTCTGGTCAGAGGGGTATCAACTTGTATTTTTCAATATTTTAGACATTCAAACCTTTGTCTTCTTAATTCTCATATATATCATTACCCGATATAGTGAATACTACAATTAAGACAACAATTAAAGACCGGATAATAAGACAAAAAATTTTGGACAGCAAGGAATCAGATCCATTGAGAATCAAACAAGCCAAATACATGATGAATATGGATTAGGGATTACATATCTAAGCCGTTGCACATCAAACTACACCTTGAGCATACTATCGGATATGCACATATGAAACACAGGTAAAGATGCGAACTTTCACTATTCATGAGTAACATCATCATACACAATTGAATCAGCAGACATGAGAAAGTACAATAATATATCAGATCAGGTTATACGAGCATAAAGAATTGGGTAAAAAAATGCATACTACTTGTTTTGAAGAACCGAACACCGACGTGCAAGTACTCCACCGATCACACTACACCAAGGCCTCGTCGATTCTCCACACCACGACCACCACAAAGGCAAGGCTTGCTGCTGGTTGGGAAGGAAAAGGAGAAAAACGTGGTGGAAGACAAGAGAACACCAAAACCCAAGGGATGGGCTGCCGGTTCCAAAGGAATGGCCGGCCCTCCCTTTGCATGGTTTATATAAGTCATGCATCTTATCTCTACCGTTCATCTTATCTCCATCCAAGGGCCACCAAAAGGCCCAGCCACTCCACACCAGCCAGGACGCCCTTCCCCTTAATTTGCTTCAGTTACAAATCCCTTAATTAAGGAGAATTAACTCAATCCCTTTAATTACCTAATTAAGACCTTATGCAGTTTCAATTAGCAAGATCTAACCATCTTGATAAAGGGCGCCAAGCCTAATTGGAATATGCCCTTAGCATCTTCCATAACTCACCTTGAATGCCAAACATAACCTCCCTAATTACTCCCAAATTAAAACCTAATTTAAATAAATTTCCACTTTATTAATATAAAATTTATGGTCGCTACACTAGGAGTGGGGCTAGGTGCTAGGGTACGAGTATTGCATGTGGAAACTCGTATGAGCAATGTAATTCATGAAGATGAAGGGTGGTCATGTGAGAAGTTACGAGGTTTGACGTAATTGCACATGTGTCAGGAATCAGAGGAACCTAAGTGCTAGACCCACAAGGCGCGAGACACACATGGACGTCTGGTGCACCTGAGCGCCAGAGTAGGGGCATGACACTTGTGAGGTCATGTGTGTGTGAGACGAGATGGTTAAGACGTGTGGTACATGATCTACGTCACATGGAATAGCGTTCATGTAAGAGAGTCTAGGAAAGAGATTTAAGCTAATTGGGATATGTTACCACATATAAAAACACCACATAAGAGGGGGCCAGCCCTTCTTGTTGGCCGACCAGCCCTCCCTTCTTGTTCAGCACCATATTACCCCTCTCCCTTGACTCTAGACTAAACCGATCGAAAGGACGAGGGCGGCGTTGCATAGAGGAAGCCAACGCGATAGCGAGGAAGCAAGAAGCTATCGCATTCAAGTTTGGTAGGATGGTTTTTCCCTTACCTTTATTCTAAATTTCCTATTGAATGTGATGAATGTTTTGTTGATTATCTTATGCTATATATCTTGTCTTCTTATTGATGATCGAGTGGATTTAAGTTTAGTTCATGAAGGACTTTCATATGAATGTGTTATATGCGTGTGTATTTTTTAATCATTTGATTGATATTCCTTCTATGTACACGTGCTAGTGCCTAGAGGGTACCCCCATGTTGTTTAGATGTCTATTGACTTGAATTCATGATCTTATTGACCTTGTCACGTTCTATCCATTTCATATTGACATAGCGTTGAGTCAAGTTATAACAATTCCTAAGCTATACAACTTGATAATCAAGAAATGACACTTTTTGTAATTAGAAAGTGAACAATTATCATGGGACATGTCAGCTTTGTTGTGTCACGATGTACCGACCGTTGAAAAGGGGCTTTTATGTTCTATCAGTCCTTTGATTTGTGTGTGCAAGTGTCTGGAGTTAGTTGTCTGGTTTGGTTAATACTTATATTATAAAGGTGGCACTAGTATAAGTAGGTTTGGATGATAAAATACATCTTAAGGTGTCACGCCCCAAAATTTCAGACCTTGATTAGAGCGCAGAACTAACCAATCAAATACAGTCATGAGGTCAAAAACTCAAGGAGTGACCGAATACTCGATCGATCTCAACCCAATTATCATATTGGATTGTATAGGATCAATGTGACAGAACAATATCCAAGTATTCAATCTTAATATAACATTACCAAAAGAAACTACTTAGTCTATTACAGCAATCAAATAATCAATAATCCAAATATCAGGTTCCAAGCACAAAGGCTAACCAGTTTAATAAGAGCAATCATAAATAAATTTTAAAAGAGTTTCTACTTCAAGCTTCAGCCGTCCATAGCAGCTCCAACAATTTACCTGCTCAGCTTCAGTCCCTTTTTATTCCGAGGATACGTGAGTATTCCAAAGGAAATAGCCAGTAGGATGCCAAAAACCCCACAGATAAAAGGAATGAAAAATGTACATACATCACGTTCTAATGAAGAATTTCAAAGTTCAACAGAATCAGGAATTAGAAATATAGTGTTTACCTTACCTGAATATCGACCATACTCAAAGACACAATAGTTCATGGTATGGGTAGAAAAATCATTCAAGACTCCGAACGTTCATCGCGTAAGGAGAAAATAACAATATATTCAGACTCCAAACATCAATTGCATATAGAGACGTCAACTTCTGCTCTCAGATTAGTCCACTTCCCCTATGGACTTCTATACTAGAACATCCTAGAGGTTCTTCAGAGGAACCCGACTATGCGTCTAGGGATGCTAGCCCCATCGGTGCTTATGGGCACAATGGACAGAGACTGCAGACCTTCCGTAATATCATACAGTTTAATAACGTATGTGTGCCTTCATAGGCTGAACACAGAGGTTCATAATAAATTGGAGATCACTATGGATCTAGCTATGACTCATGAGCATACTATGATTTCCACCTCGGAGAGTTTCCATCAATAACCCTTGGTGGAAGAAAACAGTTTTCAGGGAACTGAATGCCAATTTACAACGACAAAGGTTGTATCGAAATCACTTGAGATTCTCATCTTTCACGGAATGACTCTCATAGGAGTACCAATGAGATTTTAATATCACAATCAGTAATCAACTCATTAAAGGAATGATGAATAGAATTTCTCAATCAACGGTGGACTCACCAACTGAGTAATCATGAAGATAGTTTCTTCTTGAACATCAATCAACTCGTATGAGATATAACAATAGATTTAACTTATCCAATATATTCTCTGTGCATAGCCCTAGATAGGAATTCCCAACTGACTGTGGACTTCATTGGTTATCAAGCAACCGGATAATTAGGGTTCGAGGGTACAAACACTAATTGTAACTCTTCAACTAAATCTGTAGAAGAAAACTGCAACACATAGGACACTGGCTCAGTTCAGAATGACTCAACCACGATCATCCTTTTAGTGAATTGTTCTTACTGCAATAACCATTTCCCCAGTCTTTCCATCTTCATTAAAGGTTATCATAACCATTAATTCTCATATAACCACGTTATAAAAGGGTGCGTTTGGTTACTCATTTTGTGAAAAAAAATAGTAACTTTTAGCTTGATTAGACGGAAAGGCGTTCGGTTACTGATTTTCCTAATAGAAGCTGCTGATGGTGATAGGTGAAAAAAATCACCTATTTTCACCTATCAGCTATTAGTGCGTTTGGTTACTGATTTCGGCAATTTTCACTCCTGACGGTAAAAATTGAAAAAAAAATAGCAAATCACCTCTGAAAGAGGTGAAATGTTGATTCACATTCAAATGAGCATCATCCTGAAAAATTTTTCCTCGTCACATCCACCACCGCCACTGCCCATGGCTGGCACCACCCACCACCACCGTCGTAGCCCACCGTGATATACACATAAATACATACATTTATATGTCTCTAATACTTAATTTATTAATGCTATTTCATGCTAATTAAGAATAATTATGAGTTTTTAGAGTTAATTCAAGAATTAGGATTTTACTTTATTTTAATACGAAATTGTGTGTTTAAGTCTAGTTTGATTGTTTGTGTAGGTTTAAAAGAGCTTGAGTTGCAAATTATGGATTCATCACGCATAAATTGGATTTATATGTGAAAAGATAAAAAATCGGACGATTAAGGAGTCTTTGGCGGGTTTTTAAAGCTTGTATCAATTTAAAAAGAAAAGATCAAGTGCAGAAATGATCCAGATCGTTGATTGTCATCTAAGGAACCGTCAAGATGAGATTAGACGCAGGAGAGCAATATGACGGGTTTTTACTTAATAAAGAAAAAAAACCGACCGATTCAGTTTTGGTTCGGTTTGTTAAAAAGAAAAAAAAAAGAAACAAACCGGCCCGAGCAAAAGCTCGGGCCTTTCATTCCCGAGCTCTGTTCTGAGTAACGGCGGAGCTGGGTGTCGATCGACGGTGGGGTTCGATGGTGGAGCTCGAGACAGTGGGTCATGGAGGCAGCAGGCGGCCATGATTCGACGGTGATGACGGTGGATAGAGAGCACGACGGTGGAGAAGTGATATGGCGGAGAGCTTGACGGCGAATGGGCGGCCGATGGGGGTGTTGTGGACGATGGCATTTCTGACGACGGTGATTACGGTGGTCTGGGCTCAAGATTTACGGCGACGGCGAGGCACGGTGACTTGATGATCGGTGAAGATGAGGATTCTGGCAAGCTCTGTTCTAGCGGACGGCGGACTGATGGCCGGAGACGATGAGCGAACGATCGGTGATGACGACGATCATGGGCTAACAACAGTGACAATCTTGGGCTGAGTTCGAAGGCGGCAGTCGTGGATGATGCCGACGGATTGAGAATCGTGGTAAGACGGGAAGAACTTAGCGGCATGTTCGATGTGGACTGTGGAGTCGTGTCCGTGCATGGTTCTCAACTGGAAGAGGAAAGTGGCCAGAACAAGGACTCTCGACTGTAACTCCGAAATTGTATAAGCTCGAATCTGGGTGTCATGTTTGAGTTGGAAGATTTGGGTCATGTTTAAAAACGGAGAACAGAGACATCTTCGATTTGGAAAACCTGCTAAAAAGAGTTGTGTTTGGGATGGAAAATTCAGGAGATAAAGCTTGGATTTGGAGATTAGTTCGACATGGATATGGACTGAACAGTGTTGGGTTTTCACAACTGCTACAGTAATCGCAACCGTGCTACAGTTCCGCGGCTCGGTGGAGAGTACTGTGCTACAGTATTTTGTCAACCATGCCTGTGAATAGTGAATATGTTGTCAATTCATTGGTAATTTGTGTGTTCGTCAAAGAACACGAATTACCGTATCATATCAATTTGTGAAAATAATAATTGAGAGTAGTAATTGCATGTTTAGTAGTGGATTTCCTGCCTTAGTATTTTTCCTTAATAATTTCATTAATTTGATTTCTTAATAAAGTTTAATTTTTTATTTCATTAAAATTCAATCTTTTTATTAGAATTAGATTAATCTTCCAAGTCCTTTGGGTTCGACCTCATTTTCACTAGCCTATACGTAGTCTCGTGCGAATGCGAGTAAAAAGAGTTAAAAATACAATCAATCACACCGCCGCCGCCGTTGACCACCACCTGCCACCGCCCATGGCAGGCACCACCCACCACCACTGCCACCGCCACCACCCACGGCCGTCGTCACCCACTGCCGACCACTACCCCCGTCACCGGTGGCCACCTCCCAACCGCCGCCGACCACCACCCACCACCAACACTACCAGCCACCGCCACCACCCGTTATAGCCGCCGCCATAAAAAACAAAAAAATTTCACCAGCTTTGCCAAACACAAATTACACTTGATTTTTTTTTTGGTTCTCAAACGCAAGTCACCAATCAAGAGTAAGACTTATGGTGAATGGCTGAAAATATCATTAATTTCAGGTCCCCAAATGGGTTTTCACAATCAAAAAAATCGCATACAAATCACCTTGATTCTTTTCAGCCGGACTAATTTTTTTCACCTTTCACTATCAGTATCCAAACGCCCCTAAGTAATAGTGTGGAGAATCTTATTTATGTCTACTGTTATTTGCACTACAACCCATTTCTGACGCTTACTATGATTTCTACAGTTCAACTTAGGTTCTGAAATTTTTACAGTAGATTGCCTAATGAATCTATTTTCCAACCCAATAAACAGCATATTTTTCCAAATTTTATACAATTAGTTACAATATTTTTATTACCACTCGTTGGCATAGGAACAGTTCTGGCCGAGAGAGAATAACTTACTCTAATGTATTCTAATCATATTAAATACATTATATGACGTCTAAATAGTGATATTAATCATCATTACTCATTCCCTAAGGTGTATTACAGACCATTATGGCTTTAGTAATAGGTAATATTTCTCATACTATGATACATTTGTTTTACAACAAATTGTTTATGATTATTAACATCACATTAGTATCACTTTTCACCCCAAATAGGACATCCAATCCCATACAAAAACTGAAGGCTAATCAATTGTTAGAATCATAAAAGAATCAACTTTCTTGTAAATCAAGAGTCTTGACACAAGATAGATCATTGAACATGAATATTGATCATGACACACCACTAGATGTACATACTTACCATTAATAGAGGATACTTGTTTTAGATATCCTAGAACAACCCAACAAAGAGACAACAAATCTGGGGCATCACGTTGCTTACCCACCCCAAACACCATACTAGAACATCGAAGAAGATTATTTACAATATGGAAACCATCTAGGCGCTAGCATATCGAATATCAACACAACTTACCATCATGACTCATGCATGTATAACATTCAAATTGGTATATTTGTAAACAATGAGCATCATCACAATATGAATAAGGGTTCATAATATCTCACGTAATAAATACTCTTAGAATCTTGGAACGAAGATCAATCAAGACTGGAATAGGGAAAAATACATCCTACCACCGTACGCGAAGAGTTCTTCAAAGCTTCACGTCGAACTCCGATTCCTCCTCGCAAATTCGCCTCGCTCAAAGGATCGAACGCCACTAACACTTGATGATCAAACAAGGAAAAGAGAGAACTCAAAAGTCTCAAGGGCTGGACATTCATGCACTTAGAACAATCCCTATTAATGAGTTTTTATAGTGAAACCCTAACACAACTAGAAATCTCTTCCCAGATCCTTTCCCAAATCAGTTTTTACTCAAAATAATCTCTACCGTTGGTTCAAAACCACGTTCAAGCCATCTAAGGTGTTCTCTCAATAGCCCTCATAAGTTTGTAGGATTCCCAACTCAAAAAGATCTCAAAAACACAAAAATTACAAACTGCCCACGTCGAAGCGATCGATCACAAGCCCTGGCAATCGATTGGCACACAATTCGCAAATCACAATAGATATGATCGATCGTTTTTCGAGGCGATTGATCGCGTCATAATTTTTTTTAGGGTATCACATAAGGTATGTAAATTACAAAATTTCATAACCATTAAGGTTCTGTAATGGACCTAGGGAGTTTATAACTAAGGTCAGAAGGGTGTTATTAATCAAAATAGAGACTAATTAGTACTGTTAATCAAGTCTAATTAAGAGTAATGCTCTTGGCCATAACTATTTTTGCGCCAATGGCCTGTGATAAAATAATTATAACTAATTATAGAAAAAATAAAAAATTATGACATTGGTGAGGTTAGAAACTAGACTCTCAAGGGTAATCATAGTAAAAATTTCAGAACTTAGGTCGAACTGTATTGGCGGTGAGGATTGCCAAAATTGGATTGTTATGTATAAAATAATGTACTATAATTAGGCCAAAAGGTATTAATACTTACTAACAAATAATAATATGGTATAATAAGGATACAATAACACTTATTATACATTATAAGGCTTGTCAATGATTATTATAGTAAGAGTAATTCAATTAAAAAGATTGATATTGTCAAGTAATCCTAAGTGGCGTTGTGTTCCAAATGTCTCTGGCTTTTGTATACAACTTTGAGTCAGTTGAGTTTCCAACTAGGGTCCGAACTCTCGAACCCTATTATCCTATTTTGAATTTGGACATATGATTCTTGTATTCAGTTGATTTTAGGGGTGTTCATATCTAGGGCTACGCAAGGTGTAAGTTGTCAAATGTATTGAAAGCCTATTGATACTCATGTTGTGAGTCATCTGTTGATTGAGATATTGGAAATCTCATTGGTACTCATGTGGTGAGTCTTATTCTAATAGAGATAATGAAGTCTTGTTTGTACTCCTAAAGTGAGTCAAGTATTGGTGAATGATGCATTGAATTCCAGAGTGTTGCGACCTCTATCTTATGAGATATTGCTCAGATTGATATTGATTATTTCTCCACTAGAGACCTTGCGAGGATCTATCCAAGGTGGAATCATAGTATGCACATAGAGCCATTGCTAGATTCAGAGTGATCTCTGATTGATATTGAACCTATGTAGTTTAGCCCAAAGAGAGACACATACATACATTTTAGATTATAAGACATTACAAAAGGTCTTGTAGTGTTCGCCCATTGTGCCCGTAAGCACCGATGGGGCCAGCATTCCTAAACGCATGGCTGGGTTCCAAAGAGAGAACCTCAAGGATGATCTGGTAAGTATCCACTTGCAAGTAGAAAGATCAAAGAGCAAAAATTGAAAACTCCTTACACTATGGATGTCTAAGGTCATATTTGTTGACATCTTCTCCCTACACTTTGAATGTATGGTAACTTCTCTCCATACACTTATGGTTGTTCGGAGTCATGATTATTATTACTCTCTTCCCATACTTGCGAGTTGGGATTGTCATTGATTGATGTTATTACTCAGGTAAAGTAAACCATGTGTGTCAGTCCTGATACTATTGAGTATTCAATTCTGTTTTGTTGAACTTTTCTTCAATGCCATATAATGTAGCTTCGATGGATTTTTACATCCTACTAAGTATTTCTCTGGAGTACTCGTGCATCCTTTGATGCAGACATGAAAAGGGAATGAGTCAGGACAGATCACGGTTCTAGGAGGAGTTGCTGGTTGTGCCGGGTAGAAGATTGTAAATTATTTATTATTTTGCTTATTATTGAACTATTATGGAATGTTGGCACGTGTGTGCAAAAACTTTTGTGATTATTAGTTTGTTGACTATTTTAATGATTGTAATAAAATTAATTAGGATTATGGAATTTTATTTAATTAACAATGTTTTATTTTGAGACTAAATGAATGTGTGCTGTCGATTACACATCTTATTGAGATAGTGTAATTGACAAGATTGATCGAGTATTTGGTCGCATTCCGGATTTCTGGCCTCAAGAACATTGATATTATTAATGACTTATGCACTCTGATCGAGGCCTGAGATTTTAGAGCGTGATATGCATCGTGTACCATACTTCAATAAATCATATCTCCGGTCTTCGTGTCATTGCGGGTAGAAGAGATTCTCTAACATGAGAAAACTACCGAAAATATGTGTTTGCTACACAATGCCGTCTCTCCACCGGTAAACTTCTTCTTCTGACAAGAAATTTTATCGCCGTATGATCACTGTGGGGGAAGCTTGTGTGAAATAGGTCATTGCCCGGGTAGAATATAAAGTATTGAGTGAGAGGGCAAGATGGAAAGATTAAGTCCCGAAATCAGGTACTATGGCATAGGCCCGTAAAAACCTAATTAATATGGCATTCTGGCTCATTGGCCAGGTATAATAGAAAAATCTCTTAGGACGGTGGTGGTCAACCAAAGAATCCCAAGCAAGAAATCACACTCACGTTTTCTTTAAATAAAAAAAACAAAGAAATTTCGTGACACCTCTCCTTTGCCCGTCACCTTCCCTCCACCATCGTCTCCTTCCCAACCCTCCTTAAATTGGGATTCTCCATTCCCATCCCTCCTACTATTTCGGAACCATCAAATTCTCCACAACCCTTCCCGGATTCCGTCTTCCCCCACCGCTAACTCCCACCGCCGGGCGACCGTTCCTCAATCTCGATCGTCGCTCGTTGTCAATAAAAGGATCGTCCCTCGTTGAGAATACAAGGATTTGATACTTCTGAGAAAGATAGAAAAGGGGTTTCTTCTTTTTTTGCGCTCAATGCCGCAGCTGGCATATGCTTCGAGGACTCTGGGGAGGCTGCTTTCCTCGCGGGTTCCGCGTCCTCAGACGGCGAGACATCATGGGCCGACGCTCCTGTTGGGAAGGAGATTGTCGGGGTTGAGTAGTATGGCCGGGGTTGAGGCCCTGACGCCGGCACACCAGGTGGTGGAGAGATTGGGAGATGAAAAGGAGGTGAGAATATTGGCATCTAGAGGGTTTCACAATGCGGGTCAGAGCAGGGGGTTTCTGGGTATTACAGATGGTCAAGAAGGGAACAATCCTCTTTCCAAGACGTACGAAGAGAGGCGCGTTATTGGGTATGAGTTTTTTTTGCTTTCTAACCCTATAATACATGTTTGGCATTCAATAATGATACCCATATTAATGCGCAAATCGCGTTGTTGAATGCCTCAGTTTGATGCTATTGATTTTAATTTAGTTAGGTTCCATAATTGGTGATGACATGCCTGAATATCATGGTCTTATTCGGGATCAATGATTGGAACACAATCTATTTCAATATTTATCACGATATACTCCCTCCATCCGCAATTAATAGATACATTTGGTTTTGGGAAATATATTGTTTTAGTTCATTATTAAATAGTAAATGTATGGAGTAATTCCCGGCCGGAGGGAGTATGTAATAGCTTGAACATCTATTTCAAATGCATATGCATCCGCGAGAAGAAACTGGGCGTATTGTATCTGCCAATTGCTATTTAGCTGAAAAATCAGTAGATATTAGGAGCTTGCTTATGGCAGTATGCCTATATTCTACTCTTGCTCTTTGTCTGAGATTTTTGCTGTTTGCACTTTTTGGTACTCCCTCCGTTTGAAATTATTATTAACAAAAGGTTCTTCCATACAATATAATAATAATTCTGGACGGAGGGACTATTATATTTTAATGCTTGGATGCTTACAACATCATCATCATCATCATCATCATACGCCTTATCCCAGCTATCTGGGTCAGCGGCATGGATTATATACTGCATTTGACTCTTATCGGAATCAAAATGGTACAAAATCCATACAAAGAAACATAGTGGCAAGTTTTTACACCGGATGCCCTTCCTGACGCAACCCTACGAAGAGGGGACAATGATAAGAAGATTCAACGTCATCATATTCATCATACACCTTTCCAAATATGTGGATTGGCTTCATGACATGATGGTTGCACATGAAATATTAATATAGCCATCTTCCATCACAAAACTGGTAACAATCAAAACCAGTTTGCTTTTACATGGGAGCATGGACATACATGGATGCTTACAACATAAAATTTGTTTTTCTTGAATAAAAAACTTATGACTACAAACTCTTCATGTGATGTATTATGCAGTGATTTTGATGATTTACTAATTGACTTTTTTTTGTTGCTTCAAATTTGACTATGAATTCAGGTACTCGCCCGAACAATTATTTAATGTAGTTGCAGCCGTTGACATGTATGAGGATTTCCTTCCCTGGTGCCAGAAGTCACAGATTGTACGGCGTAATAGTGATGGATCTTTTGATGCCGAGCTGGAGATTGGTTTTAAGTTTTTAGTAGAAAGCTATGTTTCTCATGTTGAGTTGAAGAAACCAGAGCGTGTGAAGGTAACATTTTGTTCAGTATCTGACGCATCACATTGCAACCTTTCTGTTTTATAAGTGGGAGCTAGTGCTCTTGTTCGTTGTATAAGATATAATATGTGTGTTTTTTTTTTTGGGGGGGGGGGGGGGGGGGGGGGGCGGTGGGTGCTTAAGAGAGGCTATAAGTATAATAGCAATTTTTTTCGTGGCTTTCTTAAACAGGAATGAACCTAGTCAAAGAATGCTCGTAATGGACATTGACTAATTTAGTGCAGCTTGGAATTTGGATGCATTTAGTTGCATACTTTCCTAATTGTCCTTCTAAGTGTATGATGTGGAAACTATCCTCTGAGTCTCTTCAATCTACTGTGCGAATGAAACAAGAAAAGATGGCTTTCCTTGACAAATTAAAGTTATTATGCTGATCCAAAACATGTTCAAGAATGGTAGCCCATCAGGGAAGAGAAAAGTAAATAAGAAAAATTGAAATAGAGAAAAGCACATATGCTGTGAAATGTTTCAAGTATTTGTTAGATAGCCATTATGGTGAACCAACTGCTAAGAAGCTGTTGTAGTGAAAATAGGGTGCCTGTCTTCTGTTTGTCTTGTACTGTGCCAATTTATCGATTTGTTGAATATTTGTACCCAGATGAGGGTTAGAACAGGCCTACCATGAATTTATATGAACAGCTGTCTGTGTCTTATGGTTTTGTGGGGTGCATGATTCTGTGGCGCTACTGCTGTCAAAATTTACGTATTTAACGTGAGTTATATTTTTTCAAGTTTTGTGCTATGCTTAGTAATAAAATCTTGTTTCATGCAGTCAAGTGTGAGTGACAGCAGCCTTTTTGACCATTTGATAAACATTTGGGAATTCAGTCCTGGTCCAATCCCAGGAACTTGTGATCTTTATTTCTATGTTGATTTTAAGTTCCAGTCGCCACTTTATCGTCAGGTACGCCTTTACAATCACAGAGCATATCCAAAGTTCTTGAAACTGCTTGTTATTTTCTTTCTTCTTCGTTGATTTTGCTAGTGAACGAAAATGATGAAGTAAGCATACTTGGCATGTAGTAATTGACTTTATGCATGCCAATTATGCTTTATTCCCCCCCAAAGCATACTTGTCATGCATAAAGTCATTTACTCTATGAAATTAGCGCCTTTTTTGTAATTCTCTTTTGTACAAAGACTGAGTATGAATTCATAATCAAAGTTGTAAGATGAAAATAATAAGGTTTTCTTTCTTTATCGTATGGATCATCGGAATACCATAAATTGGTCTTCAATTCAATTTTTTATGTCTATATCAAAGATCCACAAATGTTTTTGTTTATATAGTCAAAGTTAAATGCACTTTGGATAGGATATTTGTTTTGCTAGAAGCAGAAAAAGAGAAATGTAAATCTTCTAGTTTTGTGCCAATTAAATTCCTACTTTAAAGAGGTTCACTGTGACCTTAACATCTGAATACCATAAATTGATCTTCATTTCAATTTTTTATGTCTATATCAAAGATCCACAAATGTTTTTGTTTATATAGTCAAAGTTAAATGCACTTTTGATAGGATATTTGTTTTGCTAGAAGCAGAAAAAGAGAAATGTAAATCATCTAGTTTTGTGCCAAGTAAATTCCTATTTAAAGAGGTTCACTGTGACCTTTTGGTTTAATTTCATTTGAATGTCATACATTATCAACTTCCTGGGGTGGAGTGACCATAAATTGTGAATTTAAGAATACACGTTCTGATTTTTGGAATTGAGGAAATTTGAGCCATAGGGACTTCAGTTGCAACAAACAGTTGACCAATTTGGTGTTTGCCTGAAATTTATAATTCTCAAGGTGTCTAATACCTCCGAAAGTACAAATATTTCTGGTCATCCATTTTTGGTTCATATGTTGACACTTTTGGTCCTTAAATGGTTGTGGATTGCACTCTTGTGCTCCTTACCCTTTCGTCGGTTTTGGTCCTTAAATGGTTGTAAATTGCACTCTTGTGCTTCTTACTCTTGGCCCTTGATAGACTTGTATTGCTCAGCTCTTCTTCTTTGACTTGGAAATGGCTTTTGTGCTTCCATCCTGGGCATGATCCCGACCATGATTTGATGTGGCTAGGGTTAGTGATCTTGGATTCTAAAACAAATATTTATAAGAGCATAGATTGGTTTTCCATCTCTTTTATTTAAAGTTACAGTATGGAATTTTGAGGTGGCCAATGAGATAGAGCTGTGGGATTATTGTATAGAGGTAGTCAATCATGTTGTATATAGTATATCAATATTAGACCAAGCGTAAAAAATAGTAAAAAAATCCTCTGTTATAAGCTTCCTGTAACTGTACCATTGCTAATACTGGAGTTGGTGTGCTATGATTACAAATAATACAGCTTGCCCTCTTTTTTCTCACTCTCTTCCTATATGCTTTGCCTTAAGTAGTCGAAACAAACCAAGAACAATCGAATTAACAGTTTGATCCGGGTAATTAAGCTAATGCAATAATTAAAAGTATAGTTTTCACTCTCAACCTGACTATAGGAAGGGCATATATTCTGGTTCTAATGAAGGCATGAGAAGTGAAATTGATAATGTCCCTCAAAAAATTGGAGTTCTAACTGTGCGTAGACAAGTTTCTGAATTGTAGTAAGTGGTTGCCATAGGA
Source organism: Houttuynia cordata (assembly GCA_039654745.1). Lineage (NCBI taxonomy): Eukaryota > Viridiplantae > Streptophyta > Magnoliopsida > Piperales > Saururaceae > Houttuynia > Houttuynia cordata. The sequence goes on from CM077505.1 coordinate 17,060,693, forward strand.
TGTGCGACAATTACTTATATAAACAATAAAGAGAACAAATGAATTAATCGAATTTTTGTATGCAGCTTTCCTGGGCTAGATAGTGGATCTGGCAGCTTTTTCATGTGTTAGATACGTTATAATTCTTTGTAGTTAAAAATTTTTTATTTGTACTTGGTGCGTAGAAAGTGCTGCCATAGGGATACTTGATTTATCTGTGCACCTGCCTATTGCCTATTTATCTAAAGGGAAAGTAAAATGGAAAGAATGAGTGGAGAGTTTCTAGCGAGGTAACCTTTCTGGGCAAGATGGGTGGATCTGGTGGCTTTTCATGTATTACATATGCAGTAGTGCTTGTGGAGTGCCATGATTTTCCATAAAAGGAATTTTTAATAGTTTCAGATGTCAGTCTGACTGCTTTTTATTTGCTGAACATGTTCCTGTTATGTATGCCTCTTTCTAATATATTGTTACTCCTTGCTATAACTAATGTGGTTACAGGTGGCATCAATGTTCTTCAAAGAGGTGGTTGCTCGACTTGTTGGTTCCTTCAGTGATCGTTGCCGTCTGATTTATGGACCTGGTGTGAGAGTCCTCGAAAATTCTTATGGAGAAAGCGCTCAGTCACACTCATAATTATCTGGCAAAACCCCTTCGAAGCCATAGCAATTACTCACCAGTTCAATTGGATTTATGTGGATCGAGAGCTGTCAGCTTCATTTGCTCACTGTTAGCCTGATATAGTTTTAATTCTTCAAATAGTGGAGAAACTTCCTTTTTAAGTCACTTGAAAACTACCTTCTAACACCCCACTTACAGGTTTGTGTGTGGATCATTGTTTGCCACACATGCTTTTGAGTGGAAATTGTTTTCTATTAACATTTTTTTATATATTTATTCAAAACTTTCTCTTTTATTTAAAGGGTCTTGTTATAAGTTTGCTATGCATAGGACTTGTTTATGTTATTACCCTCGATCACGATGTGTAATTAAGTCAAAGCTGGCATAACTTTTGTGTACTTCACATCTATGTGCAATCTCTGCTGACTGGTTCTCTTCCTTGCCGGAGATGGTGATTACATGAACTTAAGCTGAAATGTGTGGATCAGCAACAAAATTACCAAACATCATGCTCGTTTGGTTGGCTCATATAGGGTTTCCACGATATGTAACCGTCTTACTCGTCTCCTGTTGATCCTATTCTATCTTTGGTGTTTTCTTCTTCCTTCAAGAAAAACTCATTTCCGGCTCCTCCAATGTTCCTTCAAAGTTCTAATTTTTTTCGTCTCTATTTTTTCTACACTTTTTATTTTTTAAAAGAACCTAATTTTAAGGTAAATTAATTTTTACAAATAAGCTCCCATTGTTTTAGCAATTTATATTTAACTCTAAAATGGGTCACATAATAGTCCTTTCTAGCTGGGACAGAAGCCCAATGGGCCCATAAGGAGGGAAAAAACCCATATGATGTTGCGAGTCATAGCAAGTAAAAAAAAGATGAAGTGGTCATGACATACTTTTATTAGCAATTGAAGAGTTATTTTCAGCTTTAAGTTATTCGTTCTTTGCTACGCAAACCATGAGCTGCTACGACAATATATCATGAACCGTTCGTGCATCCAAACTGCACTTTTTTTCACCAAAAGTTAGGAATGCATTTGGTGGAGGTGGGTTAAGTGACAAAGTAGTTGTTTTATACACACGCAGTTTGTTTTCCCTGACCCATTTTTATCAAGTACTAAACATATTTTTCAATAGTACTCATCTTTTTTCGCATAGTTTACGTTTTAGTCATATAACATACATTTTTATGCAATCTTTCTCGTACTGCACACATTTTTCACATATTTTAGCTTCATCTTTACTTATTTATTCATAGCAACTAATGTTATTTATTTATGGAATATTTTTTTTGTACTTTTCACGGTTTTTTCAATGTGATTTTCCTTTTTTGCGTAGTTTTTCTCTTCCATATCTTTACGAGTGAAGATATGTTCAGAAGCCTAAGTGCATCAAATTACAAATGCTTACTGCCACTTGTTCCAGGTCAGGAAGAAACCATAATAGCAAAAAAGGCAAAAAAGATAAAGAAATTATTCCTCTTACCGTCAGGATAAAACAATCCAGAAGCTATTTCTGGCTTGGGTTTTGAACACTCTAAAAGCCCCTAAGCACCTGTGTGTCAAATATCTAAAAAGAGAACTAAAGATTAAAAGGCTAATTGAACAGTGATAAGCACAACTATTATGGCACGCAACATTCTTCATTAGGACTTAATTTGCCTCTAGTTTACGAGTTACTACTAGTGCTTCCTAGTTTCAGTAGATTATTGCTTCAGATAGCTTTTATTTTCATCCCATGATTAATTCCTATTTTGATTAAAATTAGTTTTAGATAGATCTACTTTACAAATAATAGGGCTTTTACCCAAAGGGTTGTGATTATTGATTAATCGGACAGCATAGCTCTAGTCAGGTTCCCTGTCGTCTCTTCCCTTCTCCTCATCATGTAATCATCTTCCCTTAACTCTATTAGTTCTCTGCTCTAATCCAACATTTCTACAACACTTACCTTTTAATCCCAATGGGTTACATCATAAGCTAAAGTTGACTTAACTGCCTCATCAGCCATGCAATTTTCTGTCATTTTCTTTTGTTCTATAGCAGTATAACTACTCATTTTTGTAGCAACAATAGGCAAATGTCTTGGAACCAATCTTAGTGATCCCAAAGATGAAGCAAAACCAAAGAAGAAAATAGGAGAAGAAGAAGTAGAAAAGCCTTGTTGATGTAGCTCGAGTAGCCAAGCTCTTCTTAAGAAGCTATTGACCGTCTATTGGCTTTTGCCAATTTGTTATAGAATTTTCTTGGTAAATCTTCTCCCAGGATGAAACATGCCTTGGTGTTGAGAGCTCCCCTGCAATGGAGGACTTACCAAGATCACTCTTTGATGTAAAGTGGAAGTTGACACTGTAAGTTTTAAAACACATGAAAACGCATAAAGATAAATTAGAAAGCCTCAAGATATATAAGAATGGGTTGGAAACACGTTGTAGCAAATCTGAACATAAAGCTCAATTGATTTGAGCTTCATTGCAATCAAATTAATCGTTATCAGCCCATTGGAGGACTGATAACGCATGACCGGTTGCCTGATAAAAAGAATCGGTCAACCGGAGGGTTTCCTGTTAGAAAACACAAATTCCATAGCGCTTACCAATTAACCAGAAGATTTGTGGTTCAATATCTACTGTTGTAACACCCGTAAAAATCGGTAAGTGTGTTAAAACTCTATGATAGAATGAGTTTCGTGACATAAGATGAATATTGGTCATTTGGTATAAAAGAAAAATTTTGTAAGAAAATTGCTTGAAAAAAAATGGTACGCGATCGATTGCCAGCCATACGCAATCGATCGGGCCAGTTATAAAACGAAGAGTATGGTAGACGCAATTGATCACCTAGTGGATCGATCAATCATATTTACTGTGATTTGCGATTTTGAGAGCAACGATCGATCATATCTACTGGAGTTTTGGGTATCGCATGCAGTGATCGATTGCCATTATGTTATTTTTGATCGGACACACGAATTACTAATGAATTCACTAACGTTCTTGATCGGACACGAAAGTTCATCCACTATTGTGTAATCAATCCTATCCTTGATCGGGCATAAAATCAATCACAACTATATTATAATGCAATCAATCTTATCCTTGATCGGGCATAAAATCAATCACAATATCTAATTCCATTTATAATCAATCAAGTCTATGATCAAGCACTCAGAAGAATACTCATGAAATCGCATTAAGCATGAATCATAATCAACTTTATAAAATTAAACTATCAAGAGTAGCAATACACATCTAGGGCTTCATCGAGCCTTGACAAGGAATTTAGTTACACATAGAAAGAGAGAAAAGAAAAGCCTGTTTATGTAGATCCATCGTCATGAATCCTTCTTCTTCTTCGCTCCACAAGGCTCATTCTCTTGCTCCTTTCTAGCCTCCAAGGTATGATATCTGGTCTACTGTCTAATGCCCAAAACGTTCTCCTATAAGGCCTATTTATAAGAGTGAAGAGAAACCACGAAGTCCCCTTCCAAATCCGAGTCGAAATAGGTCTTATTTCGGTTTTCCGCACACGGCGATCGATCACTCCTATTGCCGATCGTTCGCTATTCGTTCGATCGACATTCCTTCGTTATTTTCTTCCGATCGATCGCTTTGTCGATCAACGCCGTATAATATCGATCGATCGTAGTTACTGTCTTGCGCGATTGAAAAATTCCAGTAGATACGATCGATCGTTTTGAGGTCCGATCGATCGTTTTCTTCAATACGCTGCTTTTGCGGCTCTGGCAATCGATCGCATTGATATCCGATCGATCGTAGTCACTATTCATAAACTTCAAATGGCTATAACTTTCTGTCCCGAACTCCGAATTGTGCGTGGTTGGTGGCGTTGGAAAGCTGACTTCTTGAACTTTAACATGAAGCTTGAATCAGTCCATTCCAACAGTTATACACGGAGTTATGATGATTTAACTATTCAAGTTACTTTTCTCCTTATTTTTGAGTATTACTCTTATTTCCTACAAAAACCAAAAACTATATTAAAGTAGTAGTTATTCTAATCAAATAATAGCATAAACATAAGCTTAGGAGATAATAAAATACATATTTCATGTATAGATCATACCCCCAAACCTAGATTTTGCTAGTCCCTAGCAAAACAAAACAAAATAAAATCAAACAAACTAAGGAAACTAATGCAGAAAAGTAAACACCACTTTCGTAGGGAACACGATTGCATTGAGCGTATGCAACAAGCCGTTAAACCTCTAGGTGTCCCTAGTAGGACGAGTAATGTCTCGTGAGGGTTTGCAGCCATGCTACCCACCAACATGTATTTATTAAACTAATTAACCTAAGTTCAAACAAAATAAAAATAAAATAAAAACAGTGCAAAATAAGCAAACCTATTATCCCGATAAATGCAAACTACAATGCTTAAGAAAATCAACCACATGTACTTAGTTCATAATCAACAGGAATATAGAAGCCCTCAAGTAAGAGGTTTTATTCCACACTTTCATCTTGGATATTTCTGCTCAAATATTATATAGCATGATAACTTGACTTTCTCCGATCTCTGTCCAACAGGTGGGCGATCTGCACGGTCTTCCATACAGTGCTTCGAATGGTGCCATTCCAATGCTAGAGTGGTAACTGTTGTTGTAGGTAAATTCGATCAGTGGCATATGATCGTCCCAATTGCCCTTCCAATCGATAGCACACGCTCTGAGCATGTCTTCTAAAGTCTGTATTGTCCTTTCTGACTGTCCGTCCGTCGCTCTGTGGATGAAAAGCTGTACTAAAACTGAGCTTAGTACCTAACGCTTCCTGAATACCTTTCTACGTTCTGGATGTGAACCTTGGATCTCGATCCGATACAATCGATATCGGTGTGCCATGCAGTCTTACTATTTCTCTGATATACAGCTCAGCTAAACTCTCTGGGTTCTGCTTCCATAGAATCGACAGAAAGTGTGCTGTCTTAGTAAGGCAATCCACGATCACCCAAATTGCATCTTTCTGCTTTTGAGTCTTTGGTAATGCTACCACGAAATCCATTGTGATATGATCCCATTTCCACTGTGGATTCTCCAATGGTTGTAACAAACCCGCCGGTCTCTGATGTTCTGCCTTTACTTGCTAACATGTCAAACATTTGGAGACAAACCTTCTAATATCTCGCTTCATTCCATTCCACCAGAAGCGCATACTGTGAGTGATGCGCCTCATGGAGAAGTTCTTGTCTCAGCTCCACATCCTTTGGTACTAACAACCTTCCTGATGCTTCCATCACTTCCTTTAGTGAAATCTGTCTTTTCCAACAGCTTCTGCAACTGTGGATTATTCTTTTGTGCCTCCAGCACCTTCTCATATATCATCGATCTTACCGATATAGAAATGACGCTCTCTTAGTAGTCGGCCATTCCAAGTTACACATTCCCAAATCCTCCATCATTCGCCATTCTTGCACCATCATATGTGCCACTATTCCTATCTTCCTGCTTAGTGCATCTGCAACCACATTCGCCTTACCTGGATGGTAGTGAATAGAGAAGTCATAGTCCTTCAAATACTCCAACCACTGTCTCTATCTCATATTCAGATCCTTCTGAGAAAAGATGTATTTCAGACTCTTGTGATCAGTGAATACTTCGAAAGTTTCACCATATAGATAGTGCCTCCAAATCTTTAAAGAAAACACCACTGCTGCCAGTTCCAGGTCATGAGTTGGATAATTCTGCTCATGGATCTTCAGTTATCTTGATGCATAAGCCACTACATGTCCATTCTGCATCAGTACACAACCCAAGCCGCATTTTGAGGCATCGCTATAGATGACAAACCCACTAGATCCTGATGGAAGTTTCAAAATTGGTGCGGAAGTCAATCTTCTCTTCAGCTCCTGAAAACTCTTTTCACAATCGTTGTTCCAGTTGAATTTCACTCCCTTCCTTGTTAACTTAGTCATTGGCAAATCTAAACTAGAAAATCCTTCAATGAACCTCCGATAATAACCCGCCAATCCCAAGAAACTTCTGATCTCGGTCACGCTCTTCGGTTGTTCCCAGTGAAGAACGGCTTCCACCTTCGTCGAATCCACCGAAACTCCGTCTTTTGATATGACATGGCCCAAGAAGTTTACTTTGTCCAACCAGAACTCGCACTTGCTAAATTTAGCATACAACTGGTTCTCTCGTAAAATCTGTAACACTTGAGCCAAGTGTCTTCGATGCTCTTCCTGGCTCGCTGAGTAGACCAATATATCATCCACAAACACGATCACGAACTGGTCTAACAATGCCTTGAAGATTCTGTTCATCATATCCATAAACGTTGTAGGGGCATTAGTCAGACCAAACGGCATTACCAGAAACTCATAATGTCCATATCTGGTTCAGAATGCTGTCTTGGAGATGTCTTCCTCCTTGACCCTCAACTGATGGTATTCGGACCGCAAATCGATTCTCGAGAACACTCTTGTTGACTGCAGTTGATAAAATAAGTCGTCGATCCTCGGTAACGGGTACTTATTCTTTATTGTCACCTGATTTAACATCCGGTAGTCTATACACAATCTCATGGATCCATCTTTCTTCTTTACGAACAATACTGGCGCTCCCCATGGAGATACACTAGGTCGAATCAGACGTTTATCCAACAATTCCTGTAGTTATTCTTTTAATTCTTTTAATTCCGCAGGTGCCATCCGATATGGTGCCTTCGATATCGGTGCAGTTCCCTGCATCAGATCTATAGTGAAATCGACATCCCGTCTTGGTGGAAAACCAGGCAACTCCTACAGAAACACATCGATGAATTCATTTACTAATTCAATTTCTTCTATTTTTGGGAGAGTTTTCTCTTCTGACACTACGGTAGCTAAAAAGGCTTTACATCCTTTAGCTACTAATTTCTGAACTTTCATTGCAGAAATTAGACGGTTTTCTTTCTTTAAACGAATTCCTTGAAACAATAATTCTTTCTTTCCCGGAATTCTAAAATATACCCTCTTTTTAATACAATCAACTGTAGCACCAAATTTAGCTAACCAATCCATTCCGAGTATAACATCGACATCAAACATCTCAAGCAAAACCAAATCAGCAAGCATCATAACCTCATCCATCAACACAGAAGAATCCTTCAGATACTCAGTTGCTAACACTGAGTCCCCAACAGGAGTAGATATGGAGAGATCACACTCTAGTCTAGAAGGTTTCCTTTCTAGACTGGCAGCAAACACCACAGAAATAAAAGATCTAGATGATCCTGGGTCTATCAATACTCTAGCCAATCTATTCAAGACAAGTAGAGTACCTTCGATAACATCGTTCGAAGCTTGAGCATCCGCCGAGGTCAGAGAGAAGACTCGAGCCTGAGCCTTCTTACTCGTCTCCCCTCCTGCTTTCTTATCACGATTAGGGCAGTAAGGCGCAATGTGACCAACTTCATTACAACTGTAACATCTTTGAGTATCTTGTGGACATGGCTTCCTAGCATGAGACGGCTGTCCACAGAATCTGCACTTGTTTCCCGCTTCTGGCCTATTGTTTTGCTGAGGCTGACGGTAAGGTACTAATGCACGATTCTGATTATGCCCCCGGTTCGGCTGCTGTTTCTGTTGCTTCGCCGGTCAGCTAGCAAAATGACCGTTGTTCCCGAATCGCTTGATTCCAGAGCATTTGAAATTACCGTCTTGACCCTTGTTGGAACTTCCTTTTCTCTCTTGGGTCCTCTTATAGTCATCTTCAAGGATAGAGGCCAACTCCACTGCTTTAGCCACCGTAATCGGTTGCGAAACCAGAACCTTTGACCTTAGTCCATCGCGCAGACCATCGACGAATCTCCTCACCTTTATTAACTCGTTGGGACACGCGTCTGTCGCGAATCATTGCAGCTGTTCAAACTTTGTCTCGTACTGAAGTACGGACATGCTTCCCTGGACCAGTTCCAAGAATTCTTTCTCCTTCCTGTGCTGAATATGAGGAGGAAAGTATTTCTTATTAAATACTTCCTTAAATTCTGCCCACGCGATCTCTTGTCTTGCCTCGAAATTATTCCACGCTGCCGATTCCCACCAGAGTACAGCTTCACCCACGAAGAGATAAGTCGCGAACACGACTTGTTCCTCTGCCGGAACCTTCATCCCTTGAACTCAGCCTTTTCAGGGTTGTCATCGCCAGAGAAAGCTGGTCCTGCTCTTTTGAACCGTTCTAGGGTAGGGGCCTTCACTTTGGGAGTATTGCTACTGCCTCCGCCATTCCGTAGTTCCCTTGCCAACTTCCTTACCACATCCGACAGATTCTGGTTCGTGGCTTCTTCCTGAGAAAGATTTAGTACGGTAGCCGATCGCTTACCATGAGCTCCAGTCGTTGCCATTTCGAAAAATCTACAATCAAGGAAAGAGGGAGAATTAGAACTTAACTCCATGTTTCATTTTAATTCCTCCTCCAATCCATGACTACTAGCGCGATAGTCAATACAAGAACAAACAACAATGCAAGCCAAACAAAAGAACACACCAATACTGAATTCAAAACGGAGTTTTTATTCAATCCCAATTAAAAGTTACACCTAAATCCCTGGAAGAAACGCAGGGTTATTAAAGATCCTACTCACTTTTAAAGCTTCCTAATCGAGTCCCTGAACACCACATCTCAGAGGTACTCGTCTAAAATGGTTAAGGACACATGCATAGGTGCAAACACTAAATGATCCTCATACCAGTCTATGACCTAGGGATTTGAACCTGAGGTACAGCTTATAGAAAAGATTTGGGTCATCCTTTGCACGAATGTAAACTGGGTGCTTTAAGACCTTCTGAAACTCCTGGTTTATTAAGAAACCAGTGAACAGATGCTCTTCCTCGGGATCTTCCTCTGGGTCTTCCTCTGGATTTTCTTCAGGGTCTTCTTCTGGGTCTTCCTCAAAATTAGTCTCTTCCTCGATGTCGATCAGAAAAGGTTCTTCCTCGGTTCCACGACCAATGTTCCGCAACCTCCACTCAGCCAACCACTGCCATTACCTAAAGCAAAGTACTAATTAGTCATTAGGTACAATTATGCTTCATCTCACAATCTAGGGTTCCACACTCTTATCTCAAAGTTATTCTAAATCTTTGTACCGTGGATAATTATTTAAGTCTTTCTGAGCTCTGATACCAAGCTGTCACGCCCCAAATTCCACAACCCCAATATGCGCAGAAGCGATAATCCAATTAAGGTTATAAGGGTAGGAATCTGGGACAGACCGAATACTCGAATCATCACATACCCAATTACATGCTTGGGTCATACTGGATCGACAAGACTTAAACCATATCCACGCACATGATATAGAATAAAAAAAGAAGTTTAATTTAATTATTACCTTATTCGACAAGTCTCCACAACTAGAAATAAAATAAAATGGCACACAGGCCGCAAGTCCACAATCATCAACATAAACAATAAGTTAAAATAACTCGTATCTGACTTCAGCGTCCAACATCACCAAAAGTAATAGCCGGTCACTTCCGCTCCATCTTAATCCCTGCATCATAGGATGCATGAGTATTCCATAGGAAATACCCAGTAGAATATAAGAAAACCCACAATGGAATAATAATTTAAAAGCCAAAAGATTTAAAGAATGAAGACAAGTACAGATAGACTTAGGATCAGCAATTATGCAGTTCGCTTACCAGGAACCAATCATCATCCGAGACTCTCAAAGGTCAAGGAAAAATAAAATCAATATTTAAGATTCCAAACTTACAGAGAGTAAGGAAATGTCACAAGAGTATCTGCTCCAAATATCAAAAGGGTTGGAGATAACAATTTCTGCTCTCAGCTCTGCCCACTTCCCCTATGGACATCATTACCAGAACATCCTAGAGGTTCTACAGAGGAACCAGGCCATGCGTCTAGGGATGCTGGCCCCATCGGTGCTTACCGGCACAATGGGCGGAGATTGCAGACCTTCCGTAATGTCGTACAATCTAAAGCGCACGCGATTGCCGTCATCGGCTGAATTACAGAGGTTCAATAAATCTGAGACCACCATGGGTCTAGCTATGGCTCGTGAGCATACTATGATTCCAACTAAGAGTTCTCATAAATGACTCTTAGTAGAGAAACAAATATTTCAACCGAGTGACACTGAAATATATATGAGCCATCTCATTAATAGGCTTGGAACATGTCATTCTAAATTCGACTCTTCGTAGGAGTGCAAGACCATGTTTGAACAAAACTCGAATTGACTCATAAAGGAGTGTTCACTATCTTGAAACAATTGTGTCTGGGAACTCAATTGAGACCCGACAAAATGATTCATCAACGAGACACCACAAGATTCGCCAAGGATCACGTTCGGCCACCTTCACCGTACCTAGCCCTAGAGTTGACAATCCCCGACACAGAAACGATTGAATGACATGCCCATAATAGATCATATCATAGGCATTAAATACAGGTCAAGCAATGAGGCCTCTTGAACAAAGGATCGTTCAAGATAAGAGACACAAAGGACGATCAATTACGGACATATGTTCTCAGCTCTAAGACCCAAAAGTAAACTTTCATAGTTACTGTTACAAAGGCCCTAGAGGTCTTAACACATTTAATTAGTGTTTTAATTACTGTTTTAATCCATAATTAATAGTAATATTACGGTTTAGGGTTTTTAGAACCAAAAACAGTGTTCTATCCCAAACAGAATAGTCCACTTCAAATGATCATCACTTTTTGTAAAGAACAAATCAACCTCTATAATTTTTATTACAGATAGCCCTTGGAGTCTAGTTTACAACCTGACAGACGGCATAATTTTTAGATTTTTGTACAATTAGTTACCATTTTCTGATTAGGGTTTGTCGGTGCAAGACTAGTCCTGGCCGAGAGCAATTAACTTAAGTTACATTAATTAACTAATGATACATACTTGATTAATTCATTAATGACTCTTTCTGACATTATCTTAACCTTCTTAACAACTTTTACAAAACCCAAATGGTTCTGAAATTTGCTGATTTAATTCATTTTCTGTTATAAATTCGAAACCTGATTAGTGATTCTCTTCACTTATTCTATTACTCACATTATACAATTATGCCAAGTATTCCCGGACACCACAGTGAACAGTGATGTCCCGACATGATGTAGACCCCATTCGGTATGACAGAGAGAGTCTTATAAATTTTGTACTAATTAATTTATTATTTCGCATGATATGTACTTAGATACATTACTCGATTTGCTAACACGCATACTAGTATGATAGTCTCATGTAATCATAATTAGGACACCAAAAATTAGACACACAAATATTCTATCATGCTGGATCCTGACTTTAAGATTACGACTTTAAAAAATCAGAGTTTTAATTATGGCTTTAATCTATATTTTAAAGGAGTAACACAAGGAATCATACCGATAAATGTTCACCTTAGATTAACGGTTACATTTAATCCAACGTAGTGCACAATCATCATTAAAAAGGGACAATAAATTCTGGACAGACCTTCAACATCATCTTCATGCATTAAAGATTATATCTTTACACAATAGAAAAGGTGGGGATGTCTAACTAGAAGCTAGGACAAGAAGAACTAGGCATGCAACATACCGAATATGATATCTCCCTTAAACAAGGTATGAAACGATATAGCATATAACAATAACATATAATATGAATGTGGTATAAGCCAAATCTCAGCAACCATTCACTCATGATCATACAAAAATCAGAAAAAATAACTTGTGGTAAAAAATTATCCTACCTTGTAGAAACCGATACCCAAAAATCGTAAATCGGTTTCTACTCGATCTTGAGACTCTTTTTCTTTGCGCAAGCACCACAAAAACCACCAACAGACACACCACCACCTTGGACGAACAAAGGAGGAGGCTGGTTGCTCTTCCCTCTTGCTGGCACATTCTCCAAAGCTCACCAAAAAGGGTGCCGGTCTCTTTTATGGAGGGTTTAAATAGAAAAAGCTTAAATCTCTAGGGTAAACCTCCACCGTTGATCAAACACTCATCCAAGGGCCACGATCCACAAGAAATAAAGGTGAATCTCTTAGTTAGGGACGTGATCAATCCATCCCTACAGTTACACACCTTGGTTGTTAAGTATCTTTGACCAAATCACTTAGTTACCAAACCGATTTTAAGCAAATATCCTAATTGAAAACAATTATTCCAATTTATTTCCTTGTCATATGGCATCCTTCATTCATATGGAAAGGGCCATAATCTCAACCCAATCACGTTCACAATCTCCCAAAAAAATTTTGATTCTTTGCCATAACTAATTCTCCAAATAGATTGTCAATTAGCTAGTAATTAGGGTTTTCAAATTTGAAACACTTACCAAGAAGTAAATCCGTTGATTAGGACTAATTAGGTAAGACACGTCCTCCAAAGATCCCCCAAAATCAGCCCAAGAGGTTCCCCAACGGATTTGCCTCGAAAAATGTGAAATTAACGGCGATCGATCGGTCCGTATACGTGATCGATCATCCTACGATCGATGCCATACAAAAGCGATCGATCGGTCTGACGGAAAAATTTTAAATTTTTAAATTCAATTTTAAAGAGTTTTCTAGAACTCAAAATTACTCCCTTTGAACAATAAAATTCACTTTATTATTATAAAATTTACGGTCGCTACATTTTTTATATGCAAGCAAGATTCCCTCCCCCAAACCTATTATGAACATTGTCCTCAATGTTAACACAATAGAAAAAAAAATGACAATGATCATATAGCAAAGAAAATAAGAAAATGAGAGAATACACCTAAATACGTGGGTTGCCTCCCACCAAGCGCTAAGTTAAATGTCTTCAGCCAAACGGAGCCACGGTCTTGTGCAGGGTTCAGATCCTCAAGAACTTAACCTGGATCAATTAAATGATTGCCCCACACACTCCTATCGGTGTGGCTTATGTATGGAGCATTTCGTGGAATAAAAGGATGGAGTGGTGGGTAGGGAAACTTTGGAAAGAGGGGTCCCTGCATTAACCATGAAGAAGGGCCATTAGAAAATTTTAAAATAAAAGGCTCCTCCTTCAAATTAACAATTTTGGCCTTAGGGGCCTCTTCTAGTAACCTAATGGGGAAAACTTCCTCAATTAGTGACTCAACTAAACAATCTATGAAACAGTCTAAGTTATGTTCATTAAACAAAGAGTTAGATTGATCTAGACAAGATATGAATGGTGCTTCAAGAGTAGAAGGTTCTGTTAATAGTGTTGTAGACTGCAACTCCTCAGATATAGAAGAAGATTGAAAATTTGGTTCTATCAACACACTCACTTCTTCTTTAATTTTCACACCTTCTTGATCATTATGTAAAACCCACTCAAGCTTATTGTCAAACTTTTGGGCATTCTGAAGGGATGTAACATCATAGTCAAGGGAAAAACAAATCCTTTCATCAGAAAATTGGCCCTTCGGATATTAGGGCTTGACAGGTAAAATACATTCTTCGTTCATATTCATGGGCTGTGTTAGCTGTTCTAACTGTATTTCAATGTTGGCAAGAGCCTGTGTATGAGAATAGATAATCTGGGCATGGGTCCGTATTTCAACTCTCATCTCCTCACATCCAGTTTTAATCTCAGTTTTTATCTCGGCTGCCATCTCAGCTACAAAGGCTAACAGTTGGCTCATTTGGTTTTCTAAGGTAGATTGTCTAGTGGGTGGGTCAAACTGAGGGACGTGGTTGTAAGCATCAGCATATAAGGGACGTGGGTGGTAGGGCACTTCATAGGGAGGGGGATTAGGTGTGTGTGAATAACAATAATCATTAAAGCTCCTATATGGGTTCTCATGGCTAAATCCATAGAAAGGTGAAGACATTTCTTCACCATGCATTCATCAACCGAACCAAAATATCACACGTCCACAAATCAGAGAAACAACCCTAGATATCCACAACTAGCAATCATCAGTCCTAGATATCGACAACTAGCAGTCCTAATAGCCACAATTAACACGACATGCAGTCACAAAAAGAAAAGAAAAACACCAAACACACAAATTAATCTAAAAAAGAGAAGGATAAGAGAATGCAAACTAGGGAAAGGGTGGCCCTTCCACGTTGGCGAGAATTCCACGTCTTCTCTTAACCTTGTAAAAAGAAAGAAAAACACAAATTAAGCTACTCACAAATAATCTAAGTTAAGACTCACTAAACTACTCTAACACTAATTATGCTAAGAATCTGGCAAACTATTGTGCCGTCCTCGGCAATGGCGCCAAAAATTTGATCGTTTAAAATTAAACCCTTGCAAGTGCACAAGGCAAGTACTACGGCGAGTATTAAAGGGTTGTCAAACCTCAGGGACGGTGAATACTTTACCAAACTCAAGAGAAGAAAAAGATGTAGTTTAATTAATTCTAAAGAAAGCAATGAACTTTATCTAATCCAACTAAGATTTAATCAATATGGAGAAGTATCAAGGCAGAGAATCCACCACTAAACATGCAATTACTACTTTCAATAATTATTAAGCATAAGTTAACATGATATGGTAATTCGTGTTCTTGATCGGACACACGAATTACTAATGAATTCACTAACGTTCTTGATCGGACATGAAAGTTCATCCACTATTGTGTAATCAATCCTATCCTTGATCGGGCATAAAATCAATCACAACTCTATTATAATGCAATCAATCTTATCCTTGATCGGGCATAAAATCAATCACAATATCTAATTCCATTCATAATCAATCAAGTCTATGATCAAGCACTCAAAAGAATACTCATGAAATCGTATTAAGCATGAATCATAATCAATTTTATAAAATTAAACTATCAAGAGTAGCAATACACATCTAGGGCTTCATCGAGCCTTGACAAGGAATTTAGTTACACATAGAAAGAGAGAAAAGAAAAGCCTGTTTATGTAGATCCATCGTCATGAATCCTTCTTCTTCTTCGTTCCACAAGACTCCTTCTCTTGCTCCTTTCTAGCCTCCAAGTTATGTTCTCTGGTCTACTGTCTAATGCCCAAAATGTCCAAGAAAGCAATGAACTTTATCTAATCCAACTAAGATTTAATCAATATGGAGAAGTATCAAGGCAGAGAATCCACCACTAAACATGCAATTACTACTTTCAATAATTATTAAGCATAAGTTAACATGATATGGTAATTCGTGTTCTTGATCGGACACACGAATTACTAATGAATTCACTAACGTTCTTGATCGGACATGAAAGTTCATCCACTATTGTGTAATCAATCCTATCCTTGATCGGGCATAAAATCAATCACAACTCTATTATAATGCAATCAATCTTATCCTTGATCGGGCATAAAATCAATCACAATATCTAATTCCATTCATAATCAATCAAGTCTATGATCAAGCACTCAAAAGAATACTCATGAAATCGTATTAAGCATGAATCATAATCAATTTTATAAAATTAAACTATCAAGAGTAGCAATACACATCTAGGGCTTCATCGAGCCTTGACAAGGAATTTAGTTACACATAGAAAGAGAGAAAAGAAAAGCCTGTTTATGTAGATCCATCGTCATGAATCCTTCTTCTTCTTCGTTCCACAAGACTCCTTCTCTTGCTCCTTTCTAGCCTCCAAGTTATGTTCTCTGGTCTACTGTCTAATGCCCAAAATGTTCTCCTATAAGGCCTATTTATAAGAGTGAAGAGAAACCATGAAGTCCCCTTCTAAATCCGAGTCGAAATAGGTCTTATTTCGGTTTTCCGCACACGGCGATCGATCGCTCAGTATTGCCGATCGTTCGCTATCCGATCGATCGACATTCCTTCGTTATTTTCCTCTGATCGATCGCTTTGCCGATCGACGCCGTATAATACCGATCGATCGTAGTTACTGTCTTACGCGATTGAAAAATTCCAGTAGATACGATCGATCGTTTTGAGGTCCGATCGATCGTTTTCTTCAATACACTACTTTTGCGGCTCTGGCGATCGATCGCATTGATATCCGATCGATCGTAGTTACTGTTCATAAACTTCAAATGGCTATAACTTTCTGTCCCAAACTTCGAATTGCATGTGGTTGGTGGCATTGGAAAGCTGACTTCTTGAACTTTAACATGAAGCTTGAATCAGTCCATTCCAACAGTTATACACAGAGTTATGATGATTTAACCATTCAAGTTACTTTTCTCCTCATTTTTGTGTATTACTCTTATTTCCTACAAAAACCAAAAATATATTAAAGTAGCAGTTATTCTAATCAAATACTAGCATAAACATAAGTTTAGGAGATAATAAAATGTATATTTCATGTATAGATCAGTGTCTAGCTAAGCATTTTTACAAGTGTGTTTGCCATCATACGTCTTCACTTTAAAATCATTAATACCCTTCCTTCTTTATGCATGTACTCTCCATGGGCAGTTAGGGTATTGACACCTTGTTGTGTATTGTGTTGGACTTGTATGCAACACTTTGTAGCGAACATCATGCGTAATTGAAAATAAACCCACTGCGTGAACAAATTCATCTTTATTGGGGAATATTTGCCTAAGATATATTCCTTTGTCATAGCGTCCCTCCTCCTACAAACCCTGATTAATTGCCACATCTATTTCCTCATTTATGATTCCCTTATATGACAACTCCTCAAAGTTATCCAAGTTATTCATAACAACTGTGTTGTCCACCAAATCATCTCCCTCATTATCAACCATCTCTTGCACACTCTCATTTCCTTGTATATCTTCAACATCATTAACCAATGAATTATGCATCTCTTCATCATTGACCCCATCGTCTTCCTAATCATTTGTTTCACCATCTTCTCAACCGCTTGAACCAGTGTAGGTATAGGGGTTATGAAATAAGGTTTGTGTACCAAACCATTCACCACCTTGTGCCATGCCAAGATTCATAGCTCCATGAGCATGAGATGTGTGCCTAATTTATTCTGAAGAAAACTAACAACATTAATAAAAAAGTCATCAAATAAAACGCAAGTTGAATAGTTAAACTACATTTTCATAATAAACTTATCTCCAACTAGGCGAAGGTTGGGGTTCATTGCACGCGAGTGTGATGGATAAATCATCTTCTTCATTATCGACCACAAGCATTCCCTTCAACTTTCCACTCGACCTATTTCTTCGAGAACTCATACTTCCACCTTCGCCATTATTTGCAAAGCTAGGCATCCATGCCTCTTTTTCTACAAATAGCTCGAATGTATATATACAAGATGCAACATAGAGCATTTGTTACATAGAGTTGTCATCATCAATTGGAAGTATGGTGGTTATTCCAAAAAAGGGCATCTTATACTTAATACAAATTTTCTAAATTCTTTGATCCCGTCCCATTTTCTTTGCCACTTGCATCTCTAATTCCTCATAAGTTTTTGTCTTATTAATAAACAATCATACGATTTTACCACCTTTGTATTCACATCTATCGATTACAATTCTCCCACTATGCTTTAACACAAATGAAACTATTTCTCCCACCATCTCGACACACAAAACCTTTAATAAACAATAAAAAAATATTACTCAAATGGCTTAATTTTTTAATAAAGAATGCCTACTACATGATCTCAAATAAATTACACACATGAAAAATAACAACATCCACTAATCAACAAAATAAACTATTTCAGTAAACAATCAACTATTTGATGAAATGCTATAGCAAAATCAATCATAAACGATCAACTATATGCTAGAATGTATGCATTCAAACTGTGATTGGGAGTTTATTACCTGTGGCCACAGAAGGAGATTGGAGACGTAGTCATGTATCGGTGGATGGAATTGGACATGGACTAGGGGAAGAAGGCGAGTTGGATGGTGATGGAGAGTTGATGTTGGTGGAGGTGGAGGAAGGGCGGGGCGATGGAGCTGGAGAAAAGTGAGGAGGTGGGCGGGGTGATAGGGCAGGAGAAAGAGAGGAGTTAGGCAGGGCGATGGAGCCGAAGAAGAGAGAGGAGGCAGGTGGGGCGACGAAGTTGGAGAAGAGAGACACAGTGGAGTAAGTGCTTGGTCAACGTTTTTCGGTCGTGCCCAAGAGGAGGAAGTGAGGATTTTAAAAGGAATCTAAAACGAAGGTGTTATCCCTTCCATAGAAAATGTAAGGCGTATGTTGAAACGATGTATTTCCTCTTTACAAGAGGAAGACGTCGCCTTTCTAGAAATGCAACAAAATGCAAGACACAAGTTGAAATCAGGGTAAAAAAAAAAAGACCGCGTAGGACCAGTGCCTAGCTGGCGGTTTCATGGCATGCCATATAATTTGATCAGAAAATAAGTTTTCCTCTCCCCATCAGTAAATTTTTATTTTAATATATATTATTTGATAAATTTCCTGTCCTCAAAACCAACAAAACGAAAATGAGTGCGCTAGGAAAAAAAGAAATACTCCCCCTGTCCAAAATTTCCTGGCAGCATTTGAAAAATTGCCGATCCTGAAATAGGTAACTGAATTTGCTCTACAGGCCAAAAGATTCTAATCAATGTATAAGGAGTAAGTGGAGATGAAATGTTTTGAGCCCACAGGCCACTAATTTAACTCATTTTCAGATACTGCCATACTTTTTGGACGGAGGGAATATAAGAACTGAAAAAATTGGGGCTGGGAAAAGTGATACCGGATCAAGATAAGATAAGCTTATTACCTGGCTGTGAGTTTACTGTTTAGCATTTTTTTGATATAATTAAAACCACGAGTAGAGAAATAAAGTCCAAGACAGGATTTCCTTTCAATTTATTTTTGTTTTAGGTTCTCTATCTGAAAAATTATTAATTTTTATTAGATGGTGGAAAGCCCAATGGGGAGGTTTCAGAATTGAAATCAACTCCATCCTCCTGAAAAAGTTCAGCTGGTGGGTCGTTTGGATTGTGAAAAATCCAAGACATCTACAGTAAAAAATTCACTTTCACTATTTATTTCTGAATTTTTCATTATGAATGTTGAAACACATTATCCCAAAAATTCTGAACTGATTTTTCACGCCGACCATCTTGATCATCCATTTTCGAGATGGAGCATATATAAAACAGGACGAAGGGAGTATAAAATGGTGGTTAAACTGACAAAAAAAATGGGGATGGGAAAAGTGAAACCGCCCAAAAGATAAACTTCCTCACCGGCGTCAGCTCACTGGCACTGCTTCTCTACCCGTCACCACCACCGGAAGGGGAGGGAGGCCGCCGGTGCCCCTTGCCGTCTCCGTCAAAGACAGCCACCGCCGCCGACCCACTGCTAATTTCTGTGCAACGGGCAGCGCTCTTGCACTCAACGTGAGCTGCCATTCAGATGGTATTTTTGTTTTTTTTTTTAGTCATTGAGAGGCTTATACTGTTGTTTTACAGGGAGCCCATTTTCAGAGGCTGTATCTTGCTCATTAACGCATTGTTATATATGTCTGCAGACGAACGTTGCAATTGAGTGTGTAGTTTTGCCCAGAAGATTAGCTTGAGTGTTATTGGTTTCTTGAGATGTCTTCTCTTCCTGTGGCATGGCTATGTCAAGGTATGCCTTCTTTTTTTGATTTGGAAGGAGTTTCTCTTGTCTAAAATTAAGCTTGATTAGTGGAAGTTTTGTTTTTTCTTATTTGTTTGGCAGATATAATATGTTCAGGTTCTTCTTTAAATGGTACAATGTCTACAAATTCCTGTGCTCAGCAATTTAAGGTACATGTTTTTTTTTTTTAATAAAATTCGAATGTACCCTTTGAACACTTGCTGGAGGGTATGTATCTACCTTCTCATTTGTGTTGTTCTGCAGAATTTGATTCTTAAAATGATTCATTCCACTTGTTGATTACTAGTTTAATTTGTTCTTGTTGACAACATGATATTGATCCTAATTATAAAAAAATGGGAACAATGTTGGTAATCAGTCAGATTATTTTTTACTCCCTCCGTCCCATGTTAAGTGTCCTATTACATTTATCAAAATGAGCATTTTAGTTCATTTTGGAAAATCCTAATAGCATACTTAATATGGGATAGTATTATGTGTTTGAAGGAGGTTGATGTGATCAGTATTCATGCGTGGTAATGCCCTTTGTCGTTTCAATTGAGCTTCTGCTAGCATATGTTGTAGCCTTTAAGATACAAAGTGAAATTAGATACTCCAGCTCACTGCATTTCTTTTTGTGCAATATAAAGTTTTTGATCATGTCAAGTTGCATACCTGGCATGTGAGATGAGGTAATCACGAGGTTTGCAATTTGCTTAAAACATAGTGTCTGTGGAGGCATATTATTTGCATATGGTTGGTTGTGTCCAAGTGGTAGAAGATATTTTGAATGCATGTTATCTGTACTTATGTGTTGTTGATCCTCTGTTCTATTTTGTATGATCAACTTAGCACTTGCTATCTTCATCAACTGAGTTATCCTTTATATTTCTAGACACCATTTGTTGGTTCATTTTCGAGGAGGGTGCAAATAACATTTGGTGTTGCTACTATCACATTTGAAAGGAGGGGAAGTTTTGCTCATTCGATAAATTGCGAAAAGAAGGATGATGACCATGTTGAAAAATTCAAAATTGAGAAGCCTCCATACTACAGTTACTGGGACTCTACATCAGGACAGCTTGAACCTGCCTCTGGTGCTCGGGCCAGTATTCCTGGACAGGAGTATTGGCCGGAAGGAACAGTAAGTCAGGTTAGGGCCGCACGTGCTCCAGAACCAATGGGAAACTCTGAAGGAACCCCATCGTATGGAAAAAAACCTGGCAGTAGAAGAAAGAAATACAAAGAAAGTGTGGCTGCCTCAGGATCTTCCGACACAGCTGAGGTTTCAACAGATTTTTCAGATGTTGAAACCAATGACGATGTCATGGAGGATACAAAAGACGGATCAAATGATTATGTGGTTTACCAGACGGAACCAGAAAATGATAACTCCACTCCTTTCGAGTTAGATAAGAAAATGGGTCGCCCCCACCCATTTATAGATCCGAAAGTAAAGAAACCAATTGAGGAACCACTTACAAGTGAAGAACTTTGGTGGAATTGGCGTAAGCCTGAAAAAGAACAATGGTCAAGGTGGCAAAGGAGGCGCCCAGATGTTGAAACTGTAAGTCATTCCTCGTGTAAGTCATTCCTACAAACATTCAAATTCCACCTCAGTATAACTTGCCATATTTTGCTCACAAGAAGTTATAAGATGTTGCACTTACTTTTGGTATTAACTTTGGTTATTCCTTCTCTTGATTTCCTTATACTTTATATGTTTTCACAGAAAGGCAATATATTGGTTACTACATTATCAATATGTATGAGTCATAAGAGAGATCCATATGGCAGTATGAGCTGCTTGGAATAAATTGGACGTGCTAGTGGCTTCTAGTGTATTATAAGATCAGCCTGGAATTGTTAGCTGCTGCATCCATTGGATCAGTATGCTTACCCTCGTAACTCTTAGAAGTATTGATGGAAATTAGCTCTATTGAACACATGCATACAGGTATTTGCAAAAGCTATGGCAGAAACAGGGCAAATAGAGCTCTATGGAGATCACCCAACTCTTACTGAGACAGCATTGTACAGGGCTAGAAGACATGTCTTTAAAGAGGAAAGGTGGGACAGTTTCTTCCATAGGGAGATACTCGTATGTTTTCTTCTGCATTGAAATAGGGGAATTTGCCATATAATTGATGATTATTGGATTATCATCTTTTAGACTAAAAGCCGAACAGGATAAATTGGAGAGAGTAGGCCCACTTGCATATTATAAAGAGTGGGTTAAATCATGGAAGAGGGACACTTCACCTGAGGGTGTGCAAAAACATTTTGAAGAGACTGGTGAAGATGAAAATGATCAACTCATTGAAATGTTCTGCCACCAAACTGCAGCAGAGTATCGCATCATGATGGGCACTGATGTTCGTATTAAGCGTGACCCACTGGCAATGAGACTAAGAGAAGATCAAATAAAAGAAAGTATGAACGTTTTTTCTTTCAATGAAAAAATCCTCTCTATTTTAGATTTTTTGCCTCAGTTACCTATTTCCCCCTGTGCTGCCAAAACCAAAATTTTAGTGCATTTCTTTTGTAACAAGTTTACAATTTTTTTGATGCCAACACCTCTGATTCTATTTTCTCCTATACAAAATTACATGTGGTTCAATTTAATATTCTGTAGTTGTGGGGTTGAAGATATAATTGTAGAACTTGTTTTAATCTATTGGGAACCCCGTGGAAAAGCAGATTGGTTTTCATTGTTATCAGCTTTGTGATGGAAGATGGCTATATTAATATTTCATGTGCAACCATCATGTCATGAAGCCAATCCACATAGTTGGAATGGTGTATGATGAATATGATGGCGTTGAATATTCTTATCACCGACCCAGATAGCTGGGATAAGGCGTATGATGATGATGATGATGATGTAGCATTACCCAACATTTTCTTTCGATTTTTTTTTTTTGGGGGGGGGATAAGAGCAGTGTTTTAACTAGTCTGATGGACTTTTGCAGTATGGGGTGGCGATCCAGTTTACCCGACCATAAATTACATTCAAGACCCAAATGAAGTGATCGATTACAGAGGTCCAGATTTTTCTGAACCAACCCCTAACATGCTTTCTTATCTAATGGAAGTGAGTAACATATATGCCAAGGCCTACTTTTTTTTTTCTGTTCTGTCTTCTGCTGCTTCTATGATAATATATTGCAAGTATATGATGGTTTAAGTGTTATGAGTTCTGCTGGTTTGCTAATTCTCCTAATTGAGCTTATCATTGAGAGTAAGTAATGTGATGCTACGCTGCTACATCACAGCATGGCAAAGTTATATCAAGGGAGGAGCTACAGAAAATTCTTGCCAAAGAAAAGACTGAAGAGCTTGAGGTGATTATGCTTGAGAACCTTTTGCATGTTTTCTTTGTTATCCTTCTATAAGATGTCTGACATTTTAATATACTGGTCATATTGTAAAATCAGATAACTGATATAGATGAAGCTATGGCACAAGCTGTTGACATTGGAGAGAATGATGTGAGTGGGGCTACTTTTTTTTATTGCTCTCTGATACACACCAATAAAAGTCAAAGCTTTCTTTGACCTCAGATTTTATGCTTACTCATTTTCTTCTCACAGGATGATGGGGAAGATAATGATGCTGATGGAGATGATGAAGCTGAGGAAAAGATAACCAGGAATTGGAGCGTTCTAAAAACTAATCCTGAGCTCCGGAAGTCGAGGGTTTGGATGTTTCCTTGCAGAATAAAATTCTTGACATTTCGTTTCTTGTTATGTTGATATATTGCACAAGAAGCTTATACCTCTTGGCCAATCTCGGCTAAAATGCAACAACCACTAGTTGGTCATATACTGTGCTTGCACTTTCTCGATACATATGTATATATACACACACACTGTGCTTGCAAATGTGTGATACTTTTATTTCGTACACAGAGGGGGGAGAAAGAAACAACCAATCCTGTTACAACAATTTGATACCCTTTGTTCTCTTTGTCAGGAAAAAAAGAAAAAAGAGGAGCCCATCTCATTGGAAGAAGCAATTGATGATTCGGAGAACTTGACGGATTTCCTTATGGACTTTGATGAAGAGTAGCATCATCTTCTTAGGATCCACATGCACATTGGCTTCAATCAGCCATGGTGGTGAAACTCCAATCTAGTTCTGCATATATATTTTTAGGAGAATACAATTATACAATTGAATGAGTTCCAGCCTGGGGACTATTGATTTGTGAAAGTAGCTAGGCATACATGTGTAGGAGTTAGTGCACACCAATAAAGAACATATTGGTATTTTGTTTAGCCTATTTTCTACATGTTCCAAATGAATGAATGTTCTTGCAGAACTCTGCGGGCCAAAACGTACAACGGTTTGAAAAGTAGACTCTGTGTCTACGAACAAGTGACCATTTTTCGCAAATCATCGTATTGCACAGCGCACATAAGTAGTTGAAATCGGGTTCAGACTTCAGATCGTCTGTGAGGCCCTCACAGACGATTTCGTGTGAGGCCCAATCAGAAACAGACGTGCTTGGGAAAACAACGCATTCAATTTTAAAGTCCTGATTTCAAGCCGGTTTCAAAGGACTTTAATAGTTGTTTTTTCCACGCGTCTATTCCTGATTGTCCCTCACGCGAAATCATCTGTGAGGGCCTCACAGACTATCTGAACCCGTTGAAATCATTCACTCTAATTACTGCTATAAAAGCTATTCGTCCTCACTCTTCCATAGTGCAACAAAAAAAAGAAAGCCCCAAAGTTACCATGATGTTCTCTGATAGATTATCAGCAGTCCTTGTGCCCAAAAGCCATGTCTGTTCTTGAACCATGGCATGATCCTACATATGCTTTTCTTCTTTACAAATAAAAAATATATCTTGTGGCCCCCTCCCCCCCCCAAAAAAAATGTCACAAACATTTTCTTGGGAAAAAACCTACAACCTTAAGATAATATTATTTTTTAAAGTAAAAGCTGTCTAACCAGTCATTCCTTGAAAAACAAAGGTTTCTGCAATTTTCTAATTATCCCTATTGGGTTTTTCGAACTGTTCCTATTTGTGGCACCTTGCATGGGAGGTTGGGGGGATGTACGAAAAAAGGGATTAAAAAAACAAAACGGAATAGTGAATATAAAAAGGGGAAAACTTGTTTTTTGGCATTTTAGATGAATCTGCTGGAATTGAGATCTCGCTATTCTGGTCAATCTGGTGGGCTGATTGCCATTCGCAGATACTGCGCAGAGTGGAGATGGATGGCAACACGCAGGAGGAATTGTAGTTGATTTTTGGCTACCGACCGGGTCAAGTCAAGCACACAGTTTCAAGAGTCCACAGATTTTGATCTTTTTCTGCCCTCTCTCTTTGCCTTCCATCAGAATAAAATATAAATCCTTGTTTAATCAACAACTAAATAAAATAATAAGCCCCTTTTTTAGTACTTAGATTAGATTCCATAGCATGTGCCCCTTTCCTTTCAATGTCTTGTGAGAAAACTAATTCATCTTTCACCACTGTGACCTTTCCCACCACATACATTAATTTTACACCAGCTTGAGCAGTTTGCATCAACAATACGGGTTTCAATTTTTTTTGGATAGTTAATATGGATTTTAATATTGGTTTTTAAGCCTTCTTAGTGTTCTTGTACATGAATTTCTCTCCTCTGTTTTTTATATTTTCTCTAGTATTCTGATGACCTTTCTATACAACATGAGAAAAAAGTGCAAAAAAAAAAAGATAGTATTGAGAAAATGTATTTTAACTCTGCATTCTCTACCTAACAAAAAATAGTGCTGCACGAAAAAACTAATAAAAAATGTCATTAAATTTTTTAGGAAAGAACGTAAACTCTTATGAAAATATTATTTTGAAAATCAAAAGCTTTATTTGGAGAAGTGTTATTGACATAATCGACATCAAAACAGAAGTCAATTGGTCAACAGACCATTTGTTGGACATGTTTCAAACACATTTTCTTTGTCATATCCTAATTTCCAGTGTGTTTTTCAATTAAGATAGTCGAAAAGATGTGCTTTTGCTTTTCAATTACCCAACAAAAGATGTGCTTTACAATTCATATTTTCGTCTGATTTTCAAATAATTATGGCTATTATGTAATTGTGTCTGTCTTCCGCAAGTTATAATTTACGTAATGGGCATTTTGGCACCGTGAAAATCGATTATTTTCTGCTACAAAGTATTATTGGCTTTAAAGAAAGATCCTATTGCTGGGGAGAAAACAATGAGGATAAAGGGAGGACAAAAATCTGTGTTGAACCTGAATATATAAAAAAGTTACTACAATAGGTCTATTTGATTGCAAGGCAAATGAAAAATCTGAATATTGATTTAACTTACAATCCAACAATTTTATTCGGATTGCATAAGAAGGAGAAAAAAAGGTCAAATAAGCCAAAAGCTAGATGTTTGAGGAAAGCTCGATTATTTTTAGTCGTTGCAGTAACTTCCGTTGTGGAATAAGAGGTAGTGCACAAATTGGGTTCTTTTGAGTCTCCGGATTGGAGAGTTTTTTACTAGTACCCCCAAAATACACAATTAAGGGGTGATGCAGCTGTCCCAAATATACAAGACAACCCAACAATATTCCAAAGCTTTGTCTTGTATCCAAACAGGCTTAAGCATGAAGGGGTCTCGTTGTAAACGGAAGATATTAAAAGAAAATAGAATTTAAGTTAGAAATAAAGAAAAATAAAAATATTATTCTCTCCATCTAAAAAGTCCTGCCAGCATTGAAAAATAAGATAAAATTATGAACCAAACTTACCTTTGCACATGCACGTTATTGGCCATTAAGGCAAATCTAATCATTTAATTTTAGATTCGTAATTTTTAAATACAGTCAAGGTTTTTGGAGGGAGAGAGTAATATTACACCTAGTGGAAAAAGAGAAACTCCACTAATGTATAAATGGCACCACACCCTGTGAGATGTTCAACCGGAAGTGCACATTAGAACTCGGGTATGTGGGTTCAAATCTCTGCCCACCCCCAATTAAGACACATTCTCATATCAAAATCCGACATGATATCCTCCATCAACAGGAGCTGTTAATCGACAATATACATGCATGTGCTGTGCGGTCTAATAAATTTGCGCTCTTTGATGAAGTGTGCAGTTGCGCGATCGATCCTGATAATCGACGGCTCCCATTCGAGGGACATCCTCCAGGCCGACCAAAAATGCTTCCAAATACTAACTTCTAGTCTCGGAGAAAATAGAACAAACTAAAAACCAAGGAAAAATATGAGTGGTAATTATTTCCTTGAGAGAGACGCGAGTGAGACCATGTTGGAAACGAAGATTGAGAAGTCCAATTCGAACACGCGCGGGAGCGCAGCACCTTCCACCCACGTGCCACGCCAACCCACGGGCTCTCACCTGGCTCGCGGCGGTGTGTGGCTACTCGCGCTCTTACAAAACCCTGCGACAGCGACTCCCGCGTGTAAGGAAGTTTAACGTCGGTTCGGCGCATATAAATCGAAGGCAAAAGAGCTTCGGCTTCTCCAACTTGAGAGACCAGATTCTGAAAAGATCCAATTTTTAGCAAGAAAAGATCGAATCTTTGGCGATGGCGGAGAGCAGTAGTAGCGGAAAGACGAGCGCGGAGTCTGTGAGGAAGTGGGTTGTCGAGCATAAGCTTCGTACTGTTGGTAAATTTTTCCTCTCTTTTTTATGTTTTTTTGGTTGTGTATATTGTTTTTTATGGTTTTTATTGTGTATACTGTTTTTTTTATAGTTTTTGGTAAGATTGACAAATTTTTCTTAATTAATCTGAATTTTAATTCAGGAAGCAAACAGTATTCCAATTCTATGCACTTAATGTTTCTTTTTAAAAAAAAAAAAAAATTTTGCCCCTTTTCGGTATATATATATAGTTTTTATGTGTTTTTGTTGTTTTATGATAGATTTGTGATATGGGTTTTTGATAAGATTGACAAATTTAGCTGAATTTATCTGAATTTCAATTCAAGAACTAAACAGAATTCCAATTCTCTGCACTTGAGCAAGAATTAATTCGTTCTGAGTAGAGATAGAAATCTTCCAGATACATGAACCAAACAGCCTCTTATCATCTGGGTTTTTTTAAGGGTGTTTCTGAGTTTGTTTGATTGTTCGTGTCAAGTTTGATTTTATTTTTATTTTTCTTTTCTTTTATTTTTCCTGTAAAAAGATCATTTTGATATATGAAGTTTGTTTTGGTTCTTGTGGTGAGGTTTGTGTTATTAATGATGCTTTTTTGTTGGGGATTTGACAGGCACCCTTTGGCTGAGTAGTATTGCTGGCTCAATTGCTTACAATTGGTCCCGTCCCAGCATGAAAACCAGTGTCAAACTTATTCATGCAAGGTACTTTTCCTGAACACCTTTTTTAATTATTGATGAATTGCTTTTTTTTTTCAAATTTTTTTATTCCTTCATAATGGCCTTGCTTCTGGGCATTACTTACAACTCTGTGTTACTGCTTTAAATTCGCAATAGAAACTGCATTAAAAAAATTAATAGTAACATCTTGTGCTTTGACATATGTGTACTGAATGAACTAAGATGTTGACTTTCGTGATTAATTGTAGTTCCCAATGTATTATGTATTTTTACGCTTATCGAGTATTTTCTTTCTCATGGCATGGTTCTAAAGGGGTTGTGAGCTTTGTCTTCAGAGGACACGCGAATTGTTTGGTACTTTTCAGTGTGGAGTCTTTTGTTTTTAAATTACTATTTTCTTTCAAGTGAAAAGAAGAGGGTAAGGTACAATGGAACTCTGATATGGAAGAGATGATTGGACATATTTATTATGCCAAATTGAGAGCTATTCTCAGTTATTCATTTTATCGGACCAAATAATTGTTTACCATGGAATTTGCCATTTTCTTCTCATCTCCATCCCAAGTTAAGTTTCCTATTTGGTTTTTTAAAATGAAAATAAAAAACACTCGAATAAAGTAGTCTCCTTTGTTAATCTGAATTCCTCTCCAAGCCATGTTTTAGAACTTTTTCACTTAAAGAGGCTGTTTCACAAGACTTTAAACTGGATCTCCTTCACTATCTGATTCCCTCTCCAAACCATTTGGTGTTTAGCTGGAATCTTTCTCTCAATGTGCTCTAGAACAAAATGCCTAAAAGCAAATTTTAATGGTTGTCTGCTAGCTTTGAGAAAAAAGGTAATCGATAAATATGCAGGGGATAGATCTTGAATGCTTGAAATGACATGGTTTGGCCAAGAAAGTGGATCGTTTGAATTGCCTGGGCATTGTAGGAACAAATGTGTCAGAATTTATTTATTTTGTTAAGACCTTTTTATGGATCTGCATAATTTTGCCCATGCTGTGTAATGCAAAAGTGTAATTGTAGGAGATTCTAATTATAGTTAGTAGTAGTGATTGGATAGAGGTAATTTCTAAGGGCTTACATGCTTATATAAGAATTGAACTGGTGTTCTTGCGGATTGGGGTTGTTCTGTTCTGCAAGTAGTGAAGGCGAGAGTGGCTAGTGAAGTTTCCCTCCTCTTACCTTTCTTCCCCTTTTCTCTCTTGTCATGCATTGTTTTTTTGGCTCTATAGGGTTGATGGTCCTTTACAGTTGGATCGTGAATCATATGCGTTATTTTAGCAATTTCAATTTCAATTGCAAATTGTTATTGTTAGCCTTCTGAAGACTGCTTAAAAGAAATTGCACTTCCCCATATATGGACTTTCCTTGCTGGTTTGTTGAACGTGTTCTACTTGTAGTTGTAGCAGCCATAAAATTTTCCTTTCCATATATATAGTGTAAATAACATTGGCGGTATGACTATATCATGACAATGCAAAGTTGTTTGTTTATTTTTTTCGCAGGTTGCATGCTCAGGCTCTAACTCTGGCTGCATTGGCTGGAGCTGCAGTTGTTGAGTATTACGACCACCAAACGGGTGCAAAGGCTGACAAATACGCGAAGCACTACTTTCCTATGGATGTTCATGCACATAAGGATTGAAGAATAAATAATTAGCTCATAAAAAGCGGCCTTACATCATACCTTCCATTCTTTTCTACAATAACATGTGGGAAATATAGTGCTTGCTGAGAAAGAACTAGTACTTGTATTACAAAGACAAATGATTGTTTTGTAACCATGAAAATTTTAACCAGTATTGCGATGTCTTGCTTAAGTTTGCATTAGATGTAGTCGTCTAGCTTCGTGGATGCTATCTGGCTGTTCTTGGTAGGTAGGCAGGTCTTCACTTGTTCCTCCTATCATTTATTAGCTTATGATAGGTGTATTTATACTCAACTAGTCAAAGTGCAAGTGTATTTGCATTTGCTTAGGAGTCCCTATCCACAAAGGCACTTTTAGAACAAACCACTGTATGAACTTTTGGCTGAAGTTGATCGCGACTTATGAGGTGGAAAGCCACACGCTCATACAAGCTGGCCGAGCAACCCTGATCAAAGCCACTTATGCCGCGCTTCCAACATACCTAACGTCTGTCATGAATCTTTTCACCTCTGTGTCAATCTCTGGACAAGAAGGCATGGAAGTTCTTTTGGTCCAATACTAACAAAGATACCATCCACACCATTAGGTGGGAAGAACTGTGCAAGAGCACTCGGGGTGGTGGGCTAAATTTCAAGCAATCTCAAGATTTTAATAAAGCTATGCTAATGAAAAAACTATGGCACACCTTTACCATGCAGGAGTCTATTTGGGTAAACACTATCAAATCGAAATATATCGAAGACACCATCTTCTGCCTCCCCTATTTGGAAGGCTTTCTGAAAAATTGAGATTTGTGGTGACTCCTTATTGTTCAACTCCTCACTGGTCTGATGCAATCGCCTCCTTGGAAATTGTTGCGACTATCAACAAAATCCGAGCTATCATTCCGCGGTTTGATGACTATTGTGTGAAGCACATTTACCGCAAAGCAAATTGCTTGGCGGATTCTCTTGCTAACTTTGCCCTCACCATTTTGGTCGTTCCTTTCCTAGATTGTGTAGTTGTTAGGTTTAGCGCCCCTCGAGGCACTTATTGCTAAAAAAAACCTAATTTTGCAATGCTCATATAAAGATATTTGAAACTATGATCTTCGCCTTACATATAAGGAGTTTAGAGTTGTGACACTGTCCACATGTCCCTTTGTAGATACTAACCGAGAGAGTCAAGTAATTGGAATTCTTGCATCCTCTTCTTCTGTAGTAGGATAACAATTCAAACCATAAGAATCTTATAGTCAAAGGAGCATTTAAAAAGTCTAAATGCAGGTGTAAAATATTGCTAAAAGTAATGTATGCACTGTTTTTTCCTATTAACACAGATTGTGCGCACTACACCATCTATCAAAACTGCTAGAGAATTTTGTTCCGTTTGCATGTTTCCTCTATGTATCTTTGTTAACCATTAATCCAACTTCAAAATCCTCCATATTTACTACCTTAAAGTCAAAATATATGTATTGATTCATGTTTTCTGCATATAGCTATTTTTGATACCAGAACATCGGAAAAATAGCTATTTTACTCTGGGGTTATCTTCGGTTTATATCTTTGTGCATGCATGTGTGTATTTTTATGTTCTTTGTTATTGAGAGCTTCGCTCATATATATACTCACACGAGGGTACGAAATGGCGGAACCCCTGACGGATCTCGACCCAAGAGTTTGCGATGCCCAGACGCATCCGAAAGTAGTAGGTACAATTAGGCTTATATGTTAGTCACCAAAATCAAATAATGGCATAGTTTGCTTTTCTTCCTGTATTTGGATCTTGGTTTGAAATACTGTTGTTAAATTGCCTAATGGCAATCACAGTATATAATCAAACAATATCGTCCTTTTGTCCTTTTGTTTTTGAAAATTTTAGTGACTTGCTAGTTGCTACCATACCTTGCAAACGTAACTCCTTTAGCAATATGCAGTGACAAAAAAAAAATTACACTATATGACAGACCTACGTGCACAAGTTGCATGGAGGATAGCAATATATCCAACTGTTGCATGCATTTTCACAAGTATTTATGTCACGCCCCAATTTTTCCATACACATCAGATGCAACGACTTATAATTAAGAGACACCAGGATCATTGGAGACGCAATGGGGCACCATTCTATCAATTGCAATTACACAATCATTAAAAGTCGAGTAATTGATTCTTAATAACCTAAGAATGAACTATCAATTAATTAAATGAAAAGTAAACATCGTAATATTATACCTTTAGTAAAATTCATACTAATAAATCCTTGGTACACATACCATTGTTTCGAAGTTTATGCAATAACTTAAATAATTAAATTTTCTAACTTCCACTTTGTGATCTTCAAGTTCAACTAAATTCTAATTTACTCTCTATCTTCACCTGCATCACAAGATGCATGAGTACTTTGAAGAAATATTCAGTAGGATGTAAAAATAACCGCAAAGAAATAGTAGCAAAGTTCTAGATGCTCACAAAGATAAGAGTTCAATAAAGAATATTAGACATTGAAAGTTCCATAAATAGGAATCAAAATAGAACATTAGTATTTTCATTGATTTCATAAACTCAAGAACAACATTAATGTACGGAGATCAATAGTGAATAGAAATGAGAAACTTTCACAATTCAAGAGATATTAATTTTCAAAGTTCATAACAACCAAAGTGCCTAAAGAATACAATTTTTGCTCTTAGATCATCACCACTTGCAAGTGGATACCTACCCGAATACCTTAGGGGTTTTCTCTTTGAAACCCTACCATGTATCTAGGATACGAGCTCCATCGGTGCTCACGAACACAATGGGCAAAGACTATCAGACCTTCCATGATGTTTGAATAGCCTAAAAATGTCCGTATATTCCTCTCTTTGGGAGGGAGCCTTGTAAGATTCTAAAATTATTGGAGATCTCACAAGATCTACATGACTAATATGATTATACTATGAGTCCACCTCTAGGAGATCTAAGCCTCACAAGGTCTCTTGTAGAGAATAACACAATCGCTGGCGAATAAAGCTAGAGGTGCCGCAACATCTCCTAGAATCTAACTTTCTTGGTTCCAACCAAATGGTCAATAGTAGACAAAGACTGAGGTTCACAACAATACAGATATGCAACACATGAGTAGGATTTGCGTAAAAACTCTGGAACAAGAACTGCTGAACAATTACCTCCAAGGTGTCATGAACTTATTTTGACAGACAAAGCATTTGGGCCATAATGAAAGAATTAGATTGAAAGACAGAATAACAAAAAAGTTTAGCATAGATCGAAACGGTCGATCGACACGTATGGCTTTGACCCTGATGACTCAGCTGATTCTAAGAGAGTCTTAAATGTGTCTTAATAATGTTTAGCAACTTACAACTAGATACTTTCATATTACCATGATTTACTTTTAGTCATAGTTTAATTAGTTTTTAAAGAAAATGATGTTGTGTTCTAAATAGAATAATAAATTTGGATACACACCACGGTCAGTACAATTGGATTAAAAACTTGTAATTTTTACTGTATTTGGCTCTATGAGTCTAAATTCTTAAAATTTTGACGGCATATTTTTAGGAGTTTTCTGGAATTAGTTATGAATTATTTTGTACAAGTCATCGATATAGAATCATGTAACACCCGAAAAATTAGTAAGTATTTTAAAACCCAAATTTGACCCTCTTAATGTTTAATTTGGTTGTGTTTTGCCTTATAAAAATTAAATTTGGTGAGAAAAACTTTCCAACGCCACCAACTATGCGCAATTTGGAGTTCGGAGTAAAAAGATATGAGAATTTGAATTTTATTGAACGTGAATGCAATCGATCGATCGATCGGCAAGCTGAACCGATCGACGCCTTATCAAAATGATCGATCGTAGTTACTGTGATTTTTGAATATTTTGTTTTGCATAAAGTGATCGATTGGCAATAATGGTGATTGATCGGCTGTAACGCGGTAGTGTAAAACAACGCATACGACGATCGATCGTCGTATAGCCGATCGATCGCCGGTTGCGGTTTTGCGATTTCTAGCGTATTTTTGGGGTGGATTTGCTTGGGAAAGATACCAAATCCCATTTGGACTTGATTCGCACGTCTCT
The DNA here is from genome assembly GCA_039654745.1 of Houttuynia cordata. Taxonomy (NCBI): domain Eukaryota; kingdom Viridiplantae; phylum Streptophyta; class Magnoliopsida; order Piperales; family Saururaceae; genus Houttuynia; species Houttuynia cordata. Next base: position 17,094,780 of record CM077505.1, read on the forward strand.
AGAAGGATTTTGAAGCTTTCCCATTGGTTGAAAGTGTCAATGATTTGGAAGATTAGTTCAAGAAGGGATTCTCCCCCAACTCTATATAAACACTAGAGAATTGGCTTGTGCTAACCCTTGAACGTCCAGAGACCTTTCCCCTTCTCCTTCTCACGTTCACCCATCTTCTTTAAGGCTTCTTCTTGTGGGAGTTTGCAAGAGCTTGGAGCGGGAGCTTTGGAGGAATCGGAGGAGACAAGCAACGTGTAGAGAGGCAAAATCTTTGGTGAATTAAGTAAGATAGTTTTTCCCCTCTTCTCTCTTCTGATTATATGCTTTTGACAAATATTTTGATTCAGCACCTTAGTTATTGTTTGGATTCTTGTGAGATGAATAAATTGTGTCATTATTTCTATGCGTAGTGCATCATAAATCATATGTGCATTCATGTTTCGCTTCTAAATGGGAATTCGCACATAAAGTTTAATGCTTTCTTAATTTTTTCAGAGACTAGAAGTTATGATATTGCTTGATTGATTATTACCCACGTTGAGTTTGTGCCTTTAAGGTGTGTTTTGCATTAATTGTCTAGTTTGGGATGTTTTAATGTTTAAAAACTGTGTTATATATAAAAGAATACAAGAAAGGAGTGAATTTTAGTAATTCCAGATAATCCTAGGTTCTGTAATTGTTCTAGGAGGGGAGTATATGGTCTTTTAATGATGTATAATTATTTATAATGTGTTATTAAGTAAGATAATCAAGTTTAATTAAGAGTCTTAATCTCGGCCAGAACTATTTCTGTGCTGACAGTTGGTAGTAAATAATTAATTACTAATTCAAATAAAATTGGAAAAATATAAAATCAGTGGAGTTAGAAACTAGACTCACGAGGGTATTACCAGTAAAAATTTCAGAGGCTAAGTCTTACTGTACAGGGCACAATCGCCATCGGAATGGGACTGTTGTGCAGGAGGCAGTGAGCTGAATCTGAGAGAAAATACTAAGTATACAAATAATATCATGTAATATAATATGATAATGATTAATATGTCAATACCAGTAATTGGACTATATACTTATGGAATATCACAGAAAGAATTGGGTTAGAAGTAATCTAATTAGGAGGGATAATCCTTTGAACAAATAATACATAACTATTTATTTTAAAAACGTTGATGCCGGTTTGATATTCTACTTAGAATTCAAATCATCTAAGATTCTTTGATTTCTTATCTCTGATATTTGTATTATAAAACTCTAATGCGAATGATGAATTCCTATCTAGGGCTGAGCATGAAAGGTATGTATTGATTGTATGGTACTCCTTGGGTGAGTTGTTATTATTCAAAGTGTTTGGGTTGTCTTGTTATTCTATGCTACTCCAACGAGTGAGTTATGTGTTGACCAAGATTTTGATACTTCTATCCATACTCCATGAGAGAGTCTATTCTGGTAAGAGATGCCTTATGATCTTAGAGTGTTGTGACCTCTATTCCTTTGAGATATTGCTCATATTGATTACATGATTGTTTTCTTCCACTGGAGATCTCGTGGGACCCTCCCCATGGTGGATTCATAGTATGCTCAATTAAGCCATTGCTAGATCTTGCGAGGTCACTTATAATTATGAAATTGCGATACTACCCGAAGGGAGTCACTATACGTACGTTAGATTGTGGACATTACGGAAGGTCCTCAATCTCTACCCATCGTGTCCGTAAGCACTGGTGGGGCCAGCATCCTAAACGCATGACAGGGTTCTAAAGAGAGGACCCCTAGGGTGGTTCTGATATATTATTTTAGTCACTTGCGAGCGACCAGATTAGCGAGCAGAAATTGTAACTCCTTTCACTTTAGATGTCTGGATCCTTTGATATGATTGTTATTCTCTCCTTACACATATGTTTGTTTGGAGCCTTATTGATGTTTTTCTATACTTGTGAGTTGGAATTATTGTTGACTAACCTTGCAGGTGTATAGACCTCAGTTCAGTTCAAATGTTGTGGAATGTCTATAACCTTTGTTATTCTTATTCTCTTCATACTGCTTGTTTTAATTCAGCGGGTTTTTACATCCTACTGAGTGTTTCTATGAAATACTCATGCATCCTCTGATGCAGACGCAAATGAAAAGTGAGATCAGGAAGTGCAGTAGTGGAATGACGGATTGAAGGCGCCGAGAAGAGATTAAAGATTATTTAGTTATTTATTTTTGCTTTTATTGATGCTTATGACATTATTGGCAATTGTGTGCTATAAACTTATAGGATTATTTTGTTTGACTTTCTTAAATGGATTATTATTAAGTAAATTCATTTCATAGTATTCATTGATGTCTATTATTGTATTACACTGATTGCGGGCATAATCAATTACACGTCCTTTTGAGATGATTGTAATCGGTTAAAAAATCGACTGTTCGATCGCGTGCCCAGGATCTCTACCTCAAAATGTATTCCATTGATTGGCTTCTGCACTCCGATCGAGGTATGAGATTTTGGGGCGTGACAAATCATTTCTGGCCAAGAGCACTCTTATGCACTGATACTAACTGACATATCTAATTCTTGTTTCTAACAATACCTAAATGATAATTATACATGAATAAATACTTTCATATTAATATAGATCATAATTGTTGTTAGTATAATTGTGATACTAGTGCAAACCAGTAGTTTTTACTACATACGTACGAATATATACCCATCAGACATCATATAACACAACTGGACAAATCAAATAACTAATCCCAAACATGAATAGACTCTATTACAGTAAACTGATAGCTATCATAAGAGGGTGACCGACTAGTCAGTAAGGGTTTAGAACATCAGAGAGGTAGTCCCATGATATCCTTATTGGTGTAACATAGTATAATATCATTAGAGCATGTGATTATAAAAGTGTTGCTGCAAAGTTGTAATGTGTGTTCTTATAGGAGATTAGATGATGCAAGGGTGAGTTTGTACTACCTTCAAGAATACATCCAAGGGGAGAAGCAGTGTAACATCCCAAATTAAAAAAAAAATTATGGGACAAAAGAAATAAGAAACAGGGAATAACATAATGCTGAATTTGAATGGTTGACAAAGGACCATCAACAAAAGAAAATGTTTATGGTGTGAAGTGTCGATGGCATTGCCGAAAATGGCATGTCAGGAAATTTCCTTCTAAACGCAAAACCATAATATAAATACTATTTATTTTGCAATTGGGAACGACCTATTTAGACTCTCAGCAAGCCCTAGTGAGTGGAGAAGCCACCAGAGGCCGGAAAGGGACTGAAGCTTCACCAGAGAAGAGGAAGAAAAGCTTTTCAGCTAGTCTTGGAGGTAGGACCGCTAACCTCAATATTAAGATTATGACATATAAATCAAAAATGATATTTTTATGCTTGATTATGTATTGTTTGACATGGAACTAGAATGATTTTGAAGTATGACACTTCTTGCATGTGGTATTTTCATATGTTAAAAGATAAAGATGTGTTTTTTAGTCATGAATGATTGTATGGTTGGATCTGTTGCATGTTGAATGATGAACATGCTTGTAGTGAATTGTAATTAGGGTTGATATGCCTTGAATCATGCCTCAGAAAGTAAATAGCAAAAGGATTGTAAATTGTCGATGGACCAACAGATATAAAATTGCAAATTGCCTAATATGAAGAATTAAAAGTAAGTGTCTTACTGCATGGGAAGAATGTATAATTTATGATATGTTGTATGTTATCATGAATGTTGCAATGAATTAATTATGAATATTAATGTTTGAATTAAGTAGAAGTAAAGATGTTTGATCATATGAGTTGCACTTGAATGATTGTGGCAGCTATTTCAGAATGAATATATAGCATTTGGTTGAACTAATTATAGGCTATAATGCAATGTAGATTCTAGACTATGGATTGTCCAATGGAATGAAAGATGAGTTGTTGGATTTACTGTCATCAAAGCACAGAACATATATTAACTAATAGGTTACTTCGAATGAATGAAGTAAAAGAATGCGGGTTAGACCAGAAAAGTCACATTTAAAAACACATGATCTTGCTCATTTTTATGCAAATGTAGTCCCACAAGATATCCATTTTGTGTCTTGATCGATATATGTGGAGAAAATCGGTGGGAAAATTCAAATGAATCTGGAACTTGGAATGCATAACAGTACCTTACAAATACATGGAAATCCACATGGTACTCAAACCTTGACGTGAACTGATCCTGTCATTGTCAATTGGCTGAGAGATTCATTGGAAACGATCAATTTATAAAAATAATTTTCATGGAAACTTCGATATGATACTCATGAACTCATCGATACACAATAATGCAAAAAACGTGCACCTGCCTCGGATAAATGAATACCAAATGTTGCCATAAGCCACCCAAACAAAAGCAAACTATCCAGATCCCCACCTTGACCAGAGTGAGACAAAAACTTACTCAAAATTCCAGAGCAGATCATGCTTTAATTTCGTACTTCGCAAAGCTCTACAGTAAATCCAAATTTGCCTTTGGGCATAAATGTTTTGGCCGTATCTTCGTCATACAAAGCACTCCCATAGTCATGAAGACAGATGAGCACATGGGTTTAGGGTTTATGTGAGCACATGGGCAATACAAGAAGAGGATGAGGTTAAGCAAAGTGGTTTTATATACTACTCGTAAATAATAAATTGAATTCTGGATTAGAATCAATGAGCGAAGGGACGGCCACAGGGTGAGGAGGTTAACGTACCCGATAGAGACTGATCACCTTCTATAACGATAGAATATATATTACTTAAAGCTTGCCATTTTTTGTCCAATGTTTTTGGATTGTAATGTTAATGGAAAAGGGACGGCACCAGGACAGAAGTCAAAGGGATATTCTAATGCATTGCCATTGCCGCCCTCCCTTTAAATATCTTAGCACTTTCGTTCGATCAGACTTCCAAAGTCAGAGGATCGCTGCTCCATGTACCTTTTATGACTTGACATTACAAAACAGAGGATTATATTATTAGTCTTAATAGAGAGACGTGGATGGCAGAATTGGGCCAACGCAGATTCAATCAGGGCAAAAACCTTTGCATTTTTTTTTAAGAACGAGGAAAGTAGAAGAGAAAAATGAAACCAAAGTTAAGCACAACAACAATAGCAAACTCTCAATCCCAATCAATCTGCTTTATTTTTAGGACAACATGCAAAAGAACTACTAAATACGAGCTACATTACACCAGTGCAACATTACTATACAAGGTTGTTTAAAAGGCAGGCAGATATCACAAATGACCGTCTAAACCTCCATTGACTTTACCACTAAGCCTAAGCCTGTAATTGTAGCATTCCTACTCCTACGACCCTTGTGCAATCACTGAATAACTCAACCGACAAAGCAGAGGAATGTAAGAGAAGAAAACAAAAAAAGAAATTTGACCAAACTCTCTTTAGAAAAAAGACGAGAAGCTTGGCGAGAGGGGAGGACCTTGAACGCTCTGCAAGTGGAGGCTGAGAACCCCCAAAAAAAAGCAAGGCAGCCAAACTGCAGGGCGACTTGTCATAATAATCAATAACAAGAAGTAAATGTGAAAAGAGGGAATAGAAATAGATACAATTCACGGGCTGGCTTTGTAAAAAATATTGGCAACCAGTGAGACCTCGGATGAAAATACACGACCCTTAATTTGGATAGCAGGAAATCAAAGAAGATAAAATGCTAAAGAAGGGGGGATAAGAAAGGCCATGCTGTTCCTGCTCAAGAATTCCCTCCCCACGAGGAAGGTTCGAAGAAATTATAAATGGGAGAGGAAGTTGAATGAGTGGAAACAGAGGAGGAACCCTCCTCTTGGATCTTCTTGTGGACATCAGACAAAGAAGAAGACAGTTTCATTATCAGGTTTGAGAAGAGGGATGGGGAAATTGTGGTGTTGAGGGGGGAAATGGGTACCTTCTTCCTGAAGGAGATTAGGGTTGGTGTAGAGATCCATCCCAAACAGGGCTTCCAGGTCCCCACCCTGCAGGTATGGCATTGAACCAAGCCTCTGCCATGTCTCCCCAAGGCACATCATCTGGGGATGTCGATTCTCCGATCGCCAAGGCCCCGTCTGATACCGTGGTGGGGAGCTCAGTCGTTCCGGAGCAGTCTGAATGTGATGAAGCTCCCAGTGAGTGCTTGGTTGAAGTGCATTCACCCTTACTACGTGGACCATTCGGTCGAGGAGGGGCAGCAGCACCATCACCAACCAATAGTGCTGCTGACGCTTCAGCTTCTTGGTAGTTATGCTGGCTAGGAGCAAACGGAGGAGGAGCAGCTGCGGCGGTGGCCGTGGTGGTAGGTGCAGAATCTCCCTGGGCGGAGCGTCTTCCAAGGAAGAGTTCAGGGAAATTGAGGCGAGCATTCTCTCCCCGGAGCTTGAATGCTTCGCGGTCGTAGGCGAGGGCCGCCTCCTCGGCAGTGTCGAAAGTGCCTAGCCAGAGGCGGGTGCGGTTCCGAGGGAGGCGAATCTCGGCCACCCATTTACCCCAGTGGCGCTGCCTCACGCCTCTGTAAAGCTTGGTGTGTCCGGCTGAGGCGGTCGGCCGGAACAGAGGAAATGCCGCTCTCTGTCCGCTCTGCCCCAGACGATGCATCATCATGCTCTGCCCCCGGGGACTCAGATTCAGAGCCTCACTCCAATAGCGCAGGAGCTGCTGCTGTTGGTGGAGGCTCAATGAACCGCCCCCGAGGAAGAAAGGCACGCCGTAACCGCCGACCCCCGTCTGCATTGGTTGAGCTGAATTATGATGATGCAGGCCAAAGGAGATCATCTGCTGCTGCTGCTGCTGTTGGTGCTGTAGGTGGAATAATGGTACAGGTTGCTGACTTGCAGTTGATGCTGCTACTAGTAGGGTTGCAGGGGGCTGAGACCCTTCAAACAAGAAGGGAAAAAACGGGCGGGAATGGGAAGGCGTGGGAGAACGATCTGGGCTGCGGATCTTCTTGAGGGGCCGACGGGAGGACGTGGAAGCTTCTTCAAAAACTGGCTTCCATTGACGTGGTGCCTCCTCCATGACATTCGACCCCCCACAACTATCCTTACCCTTCTGTTTCTGCTGCTGAGGGCAGCTACTACTGCTCTCCGATGGATTCATGCCTCCCCCTCCCCAGAAAAAAGCGAAAAAGGGGAAAGAAACAGAAGAAAACAGTGAGGAGAAACACAGGAACCACCTAATCAGCCGCCCGCTCACCGATCCAGACCAAAATTGAAAAAACCAATCCAAAAACTAGACTAGAGATTTGAAAACCGAAGAAATAACAAACAAACAAAAAACTTCTGACGCTAAAGAGAGTAAGAAGAAGCGAAAATGAGAGAAGAGAGATAATTGAGAGGAGAAGACCCGGGTGCCATCATACATACGTTAATGGCATAGATGGAACAGGCTTATGACAGAGAGTAAGCGGGCGGGCGGCTGACCAGGAAGGCAAGGAAGAATGGAGAGCAGAAGAAGAAGCCAGACAGGCAAACAGGGGGGGAGGCGGCGATCTGAGCAGCAAAAAAAGACTCTTGAGTAGAGATCTTTTATGAAGTGTGGATCTATATAAATGCAGCAAAAGATTTGGGTGAGGCCCAGGATTTGCAGGTAAAGGGACCCACTCCACGCGTCGCCTCTCCACCTTGTTTTTAGATTTTTTTCGCGACAATATGCAATATGTCTTTGGCTTCCTCTGTTGTTGCAAAATGCAATGCAGACACTCTGAGAGCTTCGGATTATGAGGACACGTGTCTGACTTTTGGCTACGATAATGACACCATGTGGGTCGGTGGGGGCCAAGTCCGGCTATTTCCCCACGCGGTCCACTTTCGGCTGTCCAAAGCAGCACCACCAACCCAACCGGACTGCAGGTGATCATCCTTGCTTTTGATTTATTATGGCTCCTCTCCTGTGTTCCTCGAAGCTTAGCATAATTTGTTTTCTGGGGGAATATAACCATTTTGTTTTAATTTTTTTTGGGGTACAAGTTGTTATAAAAACTTTCAATCACTAACAAAGATTGCTAACAGGAGAGTATTAAGGAAAAAGTAAAAGTAATAATAAAAGGAAACGACAGCTGCTGATGTGTATAGAAATGTGTAAGAATCTGATGTAGGGTTATCGCTCCTCATAATAAAATGGACTGAGGTCCATACTCATGCTATCGACTCAAAGTCTCAAAGCTAGCAAGCTGAAGCAGGTAAACTCAGCCGACGAAGGTGTGAAAAGAAAAAAAAATTCAAGCTAAAAGGGTGTAAAAATATTAAAAATTATTTTAATATTGATTGAGCTGATAGGAGCACTGGCGAAAAAAGTTGAAAATTTTTATCTATTAGGGTCGAATGCGTTTGAAAATTAAAAGGGGTGGTTTTCACTCCTAGCTGTGATAACCGATAAAAATTAGCAACTCACCTCTCAAATGGGCGAAAATAATTTACAAAAATATTATGAAAATATGATTAATTTCAAATTTCTAAACAGGTTTTAAACAATCAGGAAAAATTACCTTAATTATTTTCAAACTAACATTTTTTTCACATTTCAAAATCAGAATCACCCAAAGTCATTTGACCGAGAAATTGATAAGGGAGAAATAGTTAAGTTAGATAATCTTGACAAGATTAGGTGGCTGGCTGAGGGGGCGGCACGTGTCGGTGCACCACCGTCGTCATCATTAATGATAATCAAATCCCGCGTCTCACTTACCCACAAAAAATATCTCGTTTTTTACAATGACGCTTTTCATCCACGCGTCGCCTCCCACACTTTGTTTGGCCCGCCTCGCTTTCTTTTTTTCTCAAAACCAGAAATGCTGCCAAATACTATTGCAGACTTTGGGCTTGAGATATTAAACTTTACAACACTTTGCTTGGCCCGCCCGCCCCCCTCTCTTTCTTTCTGTTTTTTTTTCTGCCAAAAGACTTGTGCAGACTTTGGGCTTAAGTCACACGATGTTGACAACACCGATTTTTTTTTGCAGATAACAAACTTTATATACATTGCGGCAAAGGAGAGGACAAAAACTGCCGACCAAAGACCTCACAAGAACTGCAACGTTTTAAAAAAAATACGAAAAAGGCTTCATTTGGTCTGCCTCTCTGACACTTGACTTCCTTCCCACTTTTTAGCGGCAAAGCACCCCCCCGCTCCGCCAAACGCCTTTGTTTCCACGCTACGCAACCCTCCTCCGCACTCCGAAGTGTGGTGTTTGTGTCTTCCCGGCCTCCGCGCGCAGCTGCTGCCTAACACAGATATCTCTCTCTCTCTCCAAGCCCCCAGTGCGTTTGTGTGTGTCTCATAAAGCCACATACTCTCATTTCTGGCCAGCGTTCGGCCTTTTCCTTATACAACTTCGCCACGCTTTGCTGTTGGGTGGTACCACGGCCTCATTGTTTGAACTTTGACATTTTGTATTTAATGCAAAGTCCATAGGGCGCCCACGTGGATAACTTTCTGAACATATATACCATAATCTCAAGTCTCAGGTAGAAGCACACTGGATTTTTAGATTTTTTTTTATATTACATAGCCAATAACCCCGAAATGCCACATTACCTAATTTTTTGGGCTCATGCCATGTAACTTAGTTTTGAGACCTAGTCTTTTCATTTTGTCCTCCCACCTAATACTTCATATTTTACTTTCCCTAAGTCATGCCCCATTTCACAAAAACTTCCCCTACAGTGATCATACGACAAGGAAATTCTCTGTCTAAGGCAGAGGCTTGAAGACGGAGAGACGACATTGTGAGACAAGCACAAATATTTTTGACAATTTTCTCAACCCGCGAGTAAGCAAAAAAAACACTTTCACAACAACTCCATTATATTGCAGAAGTGGTTCGATAGCTCAGAATCATTGTCTTTTTTTTTATTCATAAGTTTTAGAAACAAAGAAAGTTAAAATTTTGTACTATAAAGTACTTGTGGTTGAGTGACGAACTATTCTTTGCAAATTCGTCATCCCCACAAGAAGGTGTCTTAAGGAATTTGATATATCCTCAATGAGAGAAAAATCTAGCAAGTGCTAGCAGCCATCAGATTAGTGGACCCTACGTGGGATCTGCATGATCTGAAGGCTACCACCGGCAAGACTGACTGTTTCTTATAGCATGGTCAATAACTGTCATGCCTTAGGATTTCTAACATCGATTGGAGTGCAGAAGCCTCAAAGATATTAACATCTCTAGGCCAAGACCCCGGGCACACGATCGATCAGTCGAAATCACCACCAATTACCTCATCGGTCATCCCACAATTCAGTGTGTATAGTATCCAAACATCATTAATAAATATGAAATGAACCTACTTAATTTTATTTGAGCAAATAGATTTAACAAAGTCAATAAAAATAAAATCCTAAGTTTATGGCACACATCGGCAAATCAAAACATAAAGTTTCAAATCAAGAGAGCTGATAATAGAAAATAATCTCTAATCTCTTCACAGCGTCATCAACCACCTTCCCACCCCACTTTTGTGGGGGAGAGAGATGTTGGACCCATGCACCTAGGTGGGCTAACCCACACGCGCCCGCCGCCCGTCCGGCCGGTCGGGTTGGGTTGGGTCAACAAGAAAATATTATTTTGGCACAAATTCAATGATTTGGTTTTCTAATTTATTTTGGTTCAACTAAAACGGGAAAGGGTTTCAACGGGCTTTAACGGAAAACAGTGTGTTTTCAACGGGCTTTAACGGAATTTCTATAAAGCTTGTAAAAACGGATTTTTCAGTACTTCATCTTCTTCCTTCTTCTTTCCTCCTCTCTTCTGTGAAAGCATTACATATTAGTGGTTCGCTGCGCGTGCTGTTTGGAGTGCTCCTACAGTACGTGGTTGATCGTCTTATCCTGGGAGGCAAACGCCCAAGAGTCCTAAGCACCGTAGGGAGGGCGAATTCTGTCTTAAGGACAAAGTGTTTCGCTTGATTCGATCATAAATTCTTCTAATTTATTATCATCTTTGCAAAAGGTACACATTTCTCATCCTTGAGACAGTTGCAGTAAGTAATTTTAATAACAGATCCTTTTTACAATGTTCGATAGGACTTATTAGTCTCTACTTCAAACAGTATGGAGTTGAGTCGACCCGAAGTCTTTATGGAGTCACAATGGAGCATGGAGCAAAATTTTACAATTACATAAGTCACCATTTGACAATTTGCAATGGTGTTTCATCCACCAAGTTATACAGTTGTGTTATTCAAGGACCCATCTTCATTATCCTATACTATGTTGAAAGTGCATTTAGTAAGTATAACATCAAAGAAAAAAAACGGGGATCTTTACACGCGCGTAACAGACTTTTTTCAGATTTGGCACCACTAATACCGAATCCAGGACAATCAACTACTCAAACCAACAACGTTGAAGTTATTATCAGTAAGACCATGATTTTAGATCCATTTGTTGGACAATCAAAACATAGTTTTTTTTGTATAACTATCAAAACATAGTTTTTTTTGTATAACTATCAAAATTATAGATGTTCTAGAAATCTTAACGACGTGTTGTCTCCTCCTTCTTGAGCTTAGAATTTTTTACTCTCTAAAGGGAAATTTTATTAACCACTGAAAAAATCATTGAGCTTTGCATGTACTGTTATTATTTATAAAAAAAATTGACTCTGGTACAAAGAAAAAAACAGTACACAGGTACAAAGAGAAAAGAAGGAGGCGAGCTTGTCTTACTGTGTGGTGTTTTGCATGAGGCTGCGACATTCATTGAAAGCAATACGTTAGGAAGATACGGAGAGGCGCAGGAAGGTCATGTGGGGAGTAATAGCCGCCAGCGATAAAGACAAGGCTTGAGTTGCCCTTTCGATTGGACATCATCTGCTTATCTCAGTTCTCTTTCGCGCCTGCATGAGTACTTCATAGAAATACTCAGTAGGATGTAAAAACCCACTGAAAATAAGTCAATATGATGAAGAGAAATATATGACAAATGAAGAAACTGATATTCAATGACATTTGGACTGAACCTAAGGTTTACTTACCTGATAAAAAATGTTAGTGAACAACAGTTCCCGACTCGCAAGTATGGGGAAAGAATAATAAATAATAGGACTTCGAATAATCAATGTAAGGAGAAAATAATCATAATTGAGACTCCAAACATCACACGTGTAAGGAGAAGATAATCAGTCATAATACCTTCAGGCATCTAAAGTGCAAATAGATTTAACTTCTACTTGCTGAATATACCAACCATGTGGCTACTTACCAAAATCACCCTAGAGGTTTTCCCTTCGGAACCCAACCATGCAACTAAGGTGCTGGCCCCATCAGTGCTTACGGACACAATGGGCGGAGACTGCAAACCTTTCGTAATATCATACAGTCTAAACGTACGTATATGCCTCTCTTCGGGCAAGGAAACCATGTTCCATAAATATCGGAGATCACCATAGATCTAGCAATGGCTCGTGAGCATACTATGATTCTACCTCGGAGAGATGCTCGCATGGTCTCTAGTGGAGAAATAGGTTAATGTCAAACTAGACAATGATTTAATCAACAACAGAGGTCTCAACTTTCTGAATCAGAGTAACTTTTATCACTAGTGACTCACTCAAGGAGTATGAATAGAACATCAAAGTCTCTCATCAGAATATGACTCACTTCAGGAGTAACATGGAGATTTATGTATCTCAGATAACAAAGAGACTTACCATAGGAGTATAAATCAACATTTCAATATCTTTGACACATACGTTCATGCACAGCCCTAGATAGGAACTGTCACGCCCCAAATTTCCAAAACCCCGATATGCGCGGAAGCGATAACCCAATGATGGTTACAAGGGTAGGAAATCTGAGACGGACCGAATACTCGATTTATCACCACAAATCCCATAAACATAAACGGGAATAGCAGAATCATGATGACGTAAACAACCGTTCAATAGAATTGAAATAACTAAACAATATTACTAACTTACTAAGTGTCAAATATTTTTACGAAAGTAAATAATAACTGAGTGACACGCAGGCCACAACTATTCAGAAAATGAATAAACAACCATCGAAATAGCATAATAAAGTCTACGCTAACAAGTCTTCACGACTTCTCGATCTCCAATCTTCACGACACGAAAAAGCCGATCACGCCTCTTCAGCTCTACGCCCTGCATCAGAAGATGCGTGAGTATTCCAGAGGAAATACTCAGTAGGATACCAGAAAAACTCACAGTAGATAAAGGCAATAAGGTAACTCAATGATAATCAGGTCCAATAACTCAGGACAAATATGAACACAGGATTTACTTACCTGGAAAAAAAATACAACACCTGACAACTCTCACTGATCAGGGTGAAATGAATCAATGTAATCAATACGACTCCAGACTTTCAAAGAGTAAGGAGATAAGCAAAATATCTGATCAGGACAACCAATGTGTCGAAAATGTCAATTTCTGCTCTCAGTTCAGTCCACTTCCTCTATAAACTTCAATTTATACCAGATCATCCTAGAGGTTCTACGTAGGAACCCGGCCAAGCGTCTAGGGATGCTGGCCCCATCGGTGCTTACGGGCACAATGGGCGGAGATTGCAGACCTTCCGTAATGTCTAACAATCTAAAGCGCATGCGTTGCCGTCATCGGCTGAACTACGGAGGTTCATAATCATCGGAGACCACCATGGGTCTAGCTATGGCTCGTGAGCATACTATGATCCAACCTAAGAGTATCAACAAGACTCTTGGCGGAGAAGCAGTTTACATGGAACTGGATCTGTCTAACTCAACATGGTATTCTCATGAATTAATAATCTTCAACAATAGGACTCTCAGAGGAGTTCAATGAAATTCTCAGCATTTAACAATGACAGACTCTCAAGAGGTTAACCAACAGTAGGTATGTGCCTAAGCACGAGTTGACTCGAAACTGAACTCTTCGGTATAGACTCTTCCAATGTCATCACCATACACTATTTCAATCAAGGCCATCCCTGGTCCTCAAGACTATGAAACAAGGTATCTCAAACGCTTTTTGCTGGTAGAATAGAAAAGGATAACTCTAACCTGTCATTAGGGTTTCAAGGGTAGAAGATACGCGATGTTAGGTACCACGAGGAAAGACATTGATGATCATGACATTAGGTATAGAGACAATATTCCACTCATGATACCATCATATGTACCCTCTGGAATTCTTATGCTATAGTACCCTCTTTGTGTTATATCATATATATATAGATGGTCTTAGCGTAGCGTTTTATTTATAACCGAGAAAGAACACTGTTATAGACACAACAGCCCCATTCCCGGATTTATCCCGACTTACACAGAACTTAAAAGTCTCTGAAATTTTTATGGAAGATAGCCCTGTGTCTGCAGATCATTACCCAATTTACGGAGTAATTTTCCAAATTTTCTACAATTAGTTATGGATTTTAGAATTCAGTCTATTGGTGCAGGATACATCCTGGCCGAGAGCACTATATTAAGTAATAACTCAATTTTCACTTGTTTTCACTAATTCTAACCTTAACCCAAGTCTTTTAGACTCCAGACCACTTCATATTAGGCCTTTATTAACTTCTGGTCAGACTATTAAATGTGTATTAATCAGCCTACAAATCTCTTTTAAAAACTGTTTTACCAATTAGTCTTAATGGCTCATTAACCCGCAAACTGGACAATTATTCCAGGACACCTCGGCTCCTGGTCAGACCCATTAACAAGGTCTTAAGGTCCACGAGCACAGATCCATAATAATTTACACATTCCTTTATTAATACATCCCTTAATCTCTTATATATAGTCTTATTACTCATATATCATATCAATTAAGGCATATACTCCCTAAGGTGGACAACTTTATCCGGACACAGAACCACAACTCAAGGTACGACTTCTGACCCAAAAGGACGCACCCCACGAGTGGGTTCAACTTTGAAAAATTGCTGCTTTTGGATGAGAAACACATGGATTACACCCACATTAAAACAATTAGGTCAAAGCATGCAATAACATAACATCGGTTGATGTATATCAAGAAAAATGACAACTTTTCATGACCGAAACCTTAAACCATTCGAAACATAGTACTATCAGCAGATATAGACAGCAAACACATGATCAAAAGTGTAGCAAAAGAGTGGTATACATCAGGGATGTCTTGATCGAATAGTGCATGAGAGAATCACAACAATGAATTGATCGGTATGCTAACACTTTGAATAAATCTCAGCAATTAGGACAATTAATCCAGAACGAAAATGAGTCAAACATGTCACACATCATCAGCACGTGGTACTCAACATAAAGATCAAAACTTTCATGCAAATATGCTGTGAGAAAAAGAGTATCTTACCTTCGAATCGGTACCAAAATGCACGTCAACCGGTTTGAAACGAAACCCGCTTCTTCGCGATCTCCACACAAACCAAAGCACCACTTTTCACACACCACGTGGAGAGGCTCACTAAGGGTTGGTAGAGAAGGGGGAGAACGAAATAGGGGTGAAAGAAATACCAAAGAAAAGGGAAAAGAGGGCTGCCGGTTCCCAAAGGGATGGCCGGCCCTCAAATTTTAGGTTTTTATAGATTTTTCTCCTAAATCTCCACCGTCCATCTCCACTTCATCCAAGGGCCAAGGACAAACCCAGCCCATTCAAATCTCCAGATTGAGATCTCCACTAACCACAAAATATTCTGATTTGATAGCAATTAGGTAGGATTTTATCTCTTCTCAAAATCTTACCAAATTACTAATGTAACTACCAAGTAAAAAGAAATCTTTTGAGGCTACACTTGGCGCCAAACACCAACAAGGAAAGGCCACTTCACACCTCCCAAAAGGGTTCCCACGTTCAACCTATAATTACTTTATTTTAGGCAATTTAAATCTTCCATTAAAATGATTTCCAAAAAGATATCAATTAGGGTTTTGACTACAACCCAAACTACTACGTTTAGAACCCCTTAAACAGGTAAATCAAGCAAGATACGACCCAAAAAAATCCCCCAAAATCAGCGCAAAACGTTTCCCAACAGAATTGCCTCGGGAATCGCAAATCCACCGGCGATCGATCGGTCCGTATAACGCGATCGATCGTCTTGCAATTGATGCCTTACAAAACCGATCGATCGTCTACCGATCGATGCCGTTTGAAGGCGATCGATCGGTCTGACGGAAAAACTTCAAATTTTTGATTTTTAATGAATTTCCCAGAATTCAAATTTACTCCCAATTAGCAAGGAAATTTTACCTTAATAAAATTACGGTCGCTACAGGAACATTCCAAAAAATATTTAATTTTATAATATATATAACCAAAGTCAAGAACAAGAATAGGTTTCCGATGATTTGATTTCCAAATGGAACTTCAAATCGGCACTAAACACTTGTCTGAAAACATAAATCATGGTTGACTCGGTCGCTTAGAATTACCCCATATTATTAGTCTTTTTAGTTAGACAACCTTACTGTGGTAATCCTTATTCAGTAATGTAATTAATAATCATGACACTTTAATTCTTCTCATACAATACCACACAATATTATTTAGGTATTAGTATTTTAACCCTAATTACAATGAACTGTCACATGCATAATAGTCCATTTCCGACTCCTCTCGAAGTCTGTAGAGTAGGTATTATACCCTGAAATTTTGACTGATGTTAGCCTTACGAGTCTAGTTTCTAACTCCTATGACGGTTTATTTTTATGATTTTTCTATAATTTGTTATGATTTAATTAGTACTAACTATCGGTGCAAAAATAGTGCTAGCCGAGATTACAATTCTTAATCATACTTAAGTATTTCGTATAACCAACCCTCATTAGAGTTAATAGAGCATTACTAGACTTAATTACTCACCTCCTAGGTTCATTACAGATCCTAAAATATTTTGAAATTACTTAATTACACACCTTTATTATGTTTCTTATTATACATAGCAGTCTTAGGTAACTAACCCTTTGTAATAAGGACTGTTAATTCAAGACAACAATTGTGACCATTTGAACCAACATGATTAAGGAATAATAGAACAAGTTTAGAACTTTTGACATCAATATAATCAATACAATATCATACATGGATACATTCTTATCTAAAGACTTAGCATGGAAGCATTAAGAATCACATCAACAATATAGATAACATATGGAATTATGTATCATCAAGTTCTATTCGTTCAAAGCAATATATGTAAGAATAATATGAATAAACAACACTCATATATGATAAGAAGAAGAAAAGAGAAGGGAAAAACCATCATACTCTTAGTTTTACGAAAGTCTTGCCTTCTAACGCGTAGTTCACCTCTTTCACTTCGCAACAATGCCTCCGCTCCAAGCTTTTAAAGAAAATTTAAGTCAAGAAGAGGCTTAAGGTGAGGGTGAACGTGGGTCGGAGAAGAGAAAAAGTATAATCCATCTAAAGCTAGGGTTTTGACATGAATAGCACAAACCGTCCCATCTTATGTGTTTATATAGAATTTGTAGGATTTCTCCTCTGATGCAAATCCTTCCTTATCATGATCTCATACTCCAATAGGAAATCTCCAAAATCTTAATATGGACGTCCACTCCATGTTTAGTTAGGATTTAGTATCATTTTCCCATAAAAATTCTAACAAAATACTCAACTGCTATTTTTAAAATCTTGTGGGTGTGATTGATCGCAACCACAGGTGATCGATCGCGGCTCAATTCCACGATATAACAGTACTTACAATCGATCGTGGCTCAATTCCACGATATAATAGTACTTACAATCGATCGTCGCCAACGGCGATCGATCGCTGCCTTAAATCGCCAAATTCTAGTACTTACGATCAATCGTTATCCTAGCGATCAATCGCTGCTTTAAATTGCCAAATTCTAGTACTTACGATCAATCGTTCTCTTGACGATCGATCACGACATCCAATTCTCAAAAACATAGTATTTACTATCGATCGTTCCCAGAGGCAATCAATCGCGACACAAACTTCACAACTTCCAATATAAACGATTGATCGATGCCAATGGTGACCGATTGGCCGCCTTGCTTTCGGTTATGAAACTGGCCTTATCAATCACGTATCCTTGGCGGTGATCGATTGCGTTCAAATTTTCAAAAGCCCATATCTTTCTGCTCTGAACTCTAAATTGTGAATAGTCGGAGGCGTTGGAAAGCTTTCTTCACGTACTTTAACACCATATTGCAAATCATAATTAAAACAATCTTAAATAGGCATCAAAACTTTCTATTTTAGATCAATCTTCTTAAACATCAATTTTAGTAAATGTACCGATTTTTCGGGTGTTACAATAACACCCCCAATGCTACATTTTGGCTGTAAAGCTTGATCAAGAAGAGTCTCACTATTTGAGAGTGGTCTTCCACCGACTGAACTACCAGTTAATGTCAACCATTTCAATGAGTTTAATTTGGAGGTAGGGATCCACTGCCACATATTTGAGAGTAGGGTCCAACTGACAGTATTTTTTGTGTCCAATAGTGGAGATCGACTGGCACAATCGTGAAGAAAAACTTCGGGTTCTACTGAGCATTAGGGGTGTTCCTGGACAGACACGGACGCGGACAGAGGTTGTCCGTGTCCGTGTCCGTATAAAATTGTCCGGGAGTTTTTTGTCCGCGTCCGTGTCCGAAAGTCCGACGGACACGGACACGGACACGGACTTTTTTTTTTTTTATAAATACCCCCCCCCCCCCCCCCCGGCTCCCTCCTCCCCACCCCGTCGCTCTCCTCTCCACCCCCACCCCGCCGCGGCGCCGCCCTCCTCTCCACCCCCCGGCTCCCTCCTCCCCCCCCCCGGTCGCCCTCCTCTCCACCCCCACCCCGCCGCGGCGCCGTCCTCCTCTCCACCCCCGGCTCCCTCCTCCCCCCCCGTCGCCCTCCTCTCCACCCCCACCCCGCCGCGGCGCCGCCCTCCTCTCCACCCCCCGGCTCCCTCCTCCCCACCCCGTCGCCCTCCTCTCCACCCCCACCCCGCCGCGGCGCCGCCCTCCTCTCCACCCCCCGGCTCCCTCCTCCCCACCCCGTCGCCCTCCTCCCCACCCCGTCGCCCTCCTCTCCACCCCCCACCCCGACGGCCGGAAGCCACAGGTAAAAAACTGTTTTTTATTTTTTTTTTATCCGTCGTCGGCGGTCCTCCTCCGCGACCGCCGGCGACGACCCGGGGACGGCCCCCTCCGTCCTCCCCTCCCTCCTCCCCCCACCCCGCCGCCCTCCTCCTCCACCCCGCCGGCCGCCGCCCCTCCTCCACTCCTCCTCCTCCTCGGACCTCGGACAGACGGCTGTCCGAGGTCCCTTGGCCGTGTCCGTGGCCGTGGCCGGAATCCACGGACGATTCTTCTCGGCGCGGACACGGCCACGGACACCTCGGACGCGGCCGGCCCTGCGGACGCGGCCGGCCGCGAACAGCCCTACTGAGCATGTGGTGGTATTGAAAAAAATTAGGGTACTGAAAAGTCTTACACTTCATGATTTTTTGCTCGAAGAAAAAAAAGTACTCCCTCCATACAAAATTACTTGTCTGTACTTAGAAAAATTATGGATCCAAAATTAAATGACTAGATTTACATCATAGGCCAATCAATCCTCATAAACATGCATGTGCATGTGCATGTGCATGTGCATGTACATGTGCAGATGTAAGCGAAGGCTTGAAATGCTGTGAACTTTACATACTAATAAATTAAACTCATTTTCAAATGCAGCAAGGAATTATTGGTCGGAGGAAGTATAGTCCTAATTAGCAGCCCATCCCCTACTCTTGTTCTAGGAAGATGCTGTGCTCCTTAGGCCTAAAAACGGCGCCTGTTTGTCCGTTGTCCATTCCCGTCCACATCCATCCATGCCTAAAACGGATGCTTTTTTAAGTGTCCGAGCCGTGTTTGCGACTACTAAGGCTTTATTTAAGTGTTTTTTTCTTCTCTTTGTTCTCCCTCATATTTTGAGGGAGGACCAGAAAATAGTCCTCACAATCATGGAATTCCATATCGGCGATATATCGCCGATATATCGATATCGGGCCCCACCCGATAAAACGAGATGGATAAATCTCGGTTTTTAATTTTTTTTCAAATATCGCCGTATCGCCGATATATCGGTTTCGGACCGATATATCGCTATTTAATAATAAAATAATATTTTCGAAAAAAAAATTCGAAAAAAAAATTTTTTTTTAAAAAAAGGGGAAAAAAAGTAACTTTCCCACTTGTTTCCCATCCTAATATGCATATTTTAAATCTATGCTTTGTCTAAATTAGTATAACTCATTTTAGAAGCTAGATTATGAAATTATATGGTAAAAACTAGTTTTTAACTACCGATATTTTTTTACAAATATCTCCGATATTTTGTCTCTTAAGCCGACCGATACGATACCGATATCCGATACGGAATTCCATGCTCACAATCAGCCAGTTGTTACTTCCAAGTGATACTAGTCCTACTCTCATTTTACACATGAAATTGTTGATATGTGGGACCCTGTTTCAATAGACGGTCAAATCACTTTTGATAGATAACCCGTGGGTCCATAGGCAACATCATGTGAACCGGAGAAAAAGAAAAGAAATTAGTCTAACAAATGAATGTTTACCAACATTTGTCGGTTTTGTTGAAGTAGTAGCAACAAATAATTTTTTGCCAAAATTTTACCTTTTTTTTCAATTTATGGCAATTTACTTTGTATTAGCCCTTTTTTCTTTTGAAAATTTCAACAATTTTTGGCAATGTTACGAGGATATCCATAAAATTCAATCATTCTAAGTTTTTGACCTATTTTCTCAAATTTTTGTCAACATTGGCCAAATGTTCATCAATTTTGCCAAATTTGGATGAATTTTGTCAATTTGTTGAGAATATCTTCAGTTTTTGCCAAATATTGTACTCCTTATTTGTCCAAGTATGTACTTCCATTCCTAATATGTGTGACCAACTAGAATTATTTATTGTAGGGGCCAAGTCAAGGAGATCTCTCCTCATGATTTCATGATTGGCAGAGCTCGGTACAAAATGCTAATAATGAGGTTTCACCAATTGAGGCTTTCACCGTATTGACCCTCATGTAGACCGGATAAACAAAAATGGCCCTCCACAACATGTATTAGTAGGAGGTGGTAGCAATTACAAAATAGGAGGTGGTGGAGTCGGGAAAGAAGATAGAGACAATTGTGGAGGTAGAGGCATTGGAAAAGGAGGAGAATCACCGTAGCATAGAACATACATAGAGACGTGGGAGTGGAAGGAGAGGGTTAATTATGACTTTTTGTGCCACATGTGTGGGTTTGCATGTGCCTAGGTCAATACTGCTAATACAGGTTGTGGATGATCATTTTTATATATACGGTTAATGCGATGAAAGCGTCTTCACTAATTAGATGCCACATTGACTTAGCGGTTTGCAACCTAGCACAACATGGTGGTTTAAGACTTGTATCTTTTCTCTCTGATCAAACCTATTAGTCTATCTTCCATCAAATCCGCACTTCAGTGACAAATAGCTACTTTCCATGGTCAGAGATCCAACCTGACAATGGTAAATCCACCAATCCAGCTTGGATGTGAATGAAAGTCAAACAGTCAAATGATGGCATTCATATCAAAGGTAATTATTTAGTGAATATTTTTATTTCATGTCTCAATTCATATCAAAGGCAATTATTGAGTGAATATTTTTATTTCATGTCTCGTACAACTCTATCAACATTTAGGCAATCATGGTCTGAATATAATCCACCATCCACAACATCTACACTTTACCTTTTATGCCCCCCTAAACAGTTAGTTCGAATTTCGCGTGATTGTTCACAAGCGGATACCGGAAGTATTGCACACAAAACGTTGACCTCAAGTCCCACATTTCAAGGTGAATTGAGGCGTTTGCAGATTGAATTATAAGAGTTGACCGTAGTAATTTGTGGAGTATCAATTCATATATCATTTGATTGAGCTCTTGAAAGCAGGAGCTTTTTGAAGGCAAAAGCTTAGACGTGGTGACTGGTCAGTGTTGCATACCAGAATCTCCATCACTTGATCTGTGATAGTTTGTAGATGCCTTTTACATGCTTCCCATCTCTTTCGTGGCGTTAGTGTATTTATTAGCACCATGTACTCCCTCCTGTCACTTTTAATTGAGACAATTAGCAAAAATTGCATACCAAAATTAGATGATACCATTCTATAATTATTCTCCGGTTGGGCAGCAGTGACCTTAGAGGTCGAGGTCAAGAGGCCTCTGTGATGAAAGGTGACTCGTTTGCTCGAAAATCCTAGGCTTTTACTATAGACCCCACATCTCGATAAAATTTATCAAATATGTGACAGTCTCAATTAAAAGTGACTAGAGTGAGTAAGGTGTATGTATAGTATGTTTTATGCTGTAGAATTCATTCATTGTAAGTATATCATCTCAAGCGAATTCATTGTAAGAATTGCAAGTGTCTTGATTGTACATTCTTAATCATGGTTGAGGTCAAATTTTGTATAAATTTTGTAGAATCTGAGGTGAACTGATTTAAATCTACTGTCTAAGTTACCCAAAAAAACAATCTACTGTCTAAATTTTGATAACAACTGTGGAGCGGCATTATTCTATTTTTACTATTTGGTAATTGCTGATTGATTGATTGTATTTTAACTCTTTTTACTCGCAATCACACAAGACTACATACATGCTAGTGGAAACGAGGTTTAACCCAAAGAACTTGGAAGATTAACCTAATTCTATTGAAAGATTCGAACTTTACTGATTTAATTAACTAAAAAAATTAACTTTAACAAGAAATCAGATGAATGAGAATACTAAGGTAATAAATCCACCACTAAACATATAATTACTACTCTCAATTATTATTTCACACAAATTGATATGATACAGTAACTTATGTTCTTGGTCGGACACATAAATTACCAGTGAATGCACTATACGTTTTTTGGTAGGACATGAAAAGTTCAAACACTATAAATAATATATTAATTCTATCCTTGGTCGGGCATAAAATTAACATATACTTGTTCTAGATACAAGAATATCAAGATCAAATTCCAATCATAATCATACTAGTCTATGGTCAAGCACCAGATAAAATTATGAAATATGAAATCGCATTAAGCATAATCATATCAACTATATTAAATTAAATAATTAAGAGTAATAACACAAATCTAGGGCTTCATCTATGCGATGGAAGCGAATTTAGCCAGACATAGAAATAGGGAAATAAATAGCCTGATTCGTCGGATTAAAAAAAACACTATTCACAAAAATACTGTTCATAGGAATACTGTTCACCGAAAACACTGTAGCAACCACTGTTCATAGGTATTGTTCATCGTCTTCTCCAAGCCACTGCAGTTACTATAGTAGTTTCGAGATCACTGTAGCAAATTCGCAATCCAACCCAAAATCCGGTCTTCTTTCCTCCCTTTTCTTCCTCCTTCTCCCATCCGGCCAACTCCTCTCTTCTTCCGGTGGAAATAGCTCCGAAAGGGTCTGGCTTTTCCGGCGAAAGTCCTCTCCCCAATGTCTCTGTTTTTCTGGGCTAAAGTTCTTCTCCCAAAGCTCTGTTTTTATTAGGCTCGAGCGAAAGAATCCCATTCTATTTTGGACACCAATTCCGATTTTAATTCGAACTCAATCCAAGTTTCCCGATTGAGCACAATCTGCCATTATTCCACTTTCTCGATTGAGCACGCCTCTACAGTCCTAATCGAGCACGTCGTTCTCTGCCATCCTCGCTGCCTTGCCATGGATGTCTTGCCTACAACCTCACCTTCTCCGCCGCCATGACCCGCTATCTCGAGCTCCTTCTCCACCCATGGCCGCCAAAGTTCGCCATCGCCATCAAGCTTGAGCCCATCCTTGCCATCGTCATAGCCATGACTGATCGAACCCGCATCCAGCTCAGGCATTCTCTGTCGATCGCCCACTCGAGCAGAGCTTCTGTTCGAGCCTCTTCGTCTCTTTCGCCTAATCGTCGAGCACTCAACCGCCGTCAAACGGCCCTTCAAGTGGCCGCCGATCAACATCGCCATCGACCCACCTCTTCCGGCTTGAGCACTCTGTTTCTGAAAGGCCAAAGCTTCAGCTTTGGTCGTTTCGTTATTTTTTTTTTATTTCTTACTGAACTGACCATTGAACCAGTTGGTTCAATTCCAATTTTGTTTTTTTTTCTTTTCTTGGGTTAAAACCTGTCGTAACAATCTCATTCCCCATATCTAATCTGAACGGTTCTTCTCTTTAGTCAGCGCCCATCTTCTTCTTGAATGTGAATAAACAGCTTAGATCTTCAACTCGAGCTCTTTTAAACCTACACAAATAAAATTAAATATAATTTAGACGCATCATAAATTGTAAATCTATTAAATCTAATTAACGCATCTATATTAATCCATTAAGCGCATTTAATTATTAATATCCTAATTACTCACCTAACTTGAATAATCATTAATAATCCTTATTTTCAACTAAAATTATGACTAACATATAGGGAAAAAGGCGTATAAACGTGTGTATATTTTGTATATATATATATATATATCAGTGATCATCTTTCTAAACAACTGCTTCAACAGCGTTTGGCCTACGGATAACATGAAACTATCTTCAGTTCTGTGGAGGTGGCTGAACAAACATTTGGTGTGATCAATTTCTTGTAACCCTTGCAAGTTATTAATTGTGTATCTGCTCTTCATCTCTACCACTAGCCTCTATTGTTCTTATATTCTTTTTTTTCTTCTGTTCTCATGAAATAGCTAGTACGATCATCGTTTTGCTGCTGGATAGCAATGCTAAAAATTTAGTGATCTGTTCAAAGATGGAGCTGAAATCCAAGATCGCCGGCAACAATGAATATCCACAACATGTGGTATGACGAACGATTCTTCTTTTTTTTTTTTTTTGAAAACTAAACTAATCGATAAAACAACTAGCAGACGATGCTTCTATTTTATCAAAGCTGAATTCATTGTATGTACATCTTGGAAAGAATTAAACTGAAACAGCAAAATTTTCGTCCTGCCACTAATTTCTGCTGCTACCATGATAGCCACCATCGGAAGTTAAAAAAGAGAAAATTCTTTGTTTGCTTAGTTTTCATACTGAACATAGCCCAAACATGTTTGCGCCGAGGACTATGTTTTTTTGTTTTGTTTTGATCATTCCAAAAGGAAAAACTGGATCAATCAGACCAAGAAATACAAAGATTACATTATAGTCAGAGGACCATGTTTAATTAGGTTTTGATGATGGGTGCAAATCGACCACACTTGTTCATCTATATTACCACTCTTCCATCCCTATTTAAGGCTATCAACTTCACAGAATTGTTATCAATCGTCATCATTTCCAGAAAATTTAGAAAAATTATCGAGAAAAATCAAGATAGAACAAGAGAAAAAGAAAGCTGAACAGAATTGTACAAATATTTGAAAGAAATCACAATCGAGCGCTGGTACACTTTAATGTACACAGTGCGATCAATCCTACTTCACCTCTCCTCCTAAAAGAACCTCTATGATACTCAAGCTAAAAACAAGAAGAGCAAGAAGTGTTCAGCCAACATAAGAATCTTCAAAGCCTGTCATCAAGCTTGTCTTTCTTGACAATGGGGTTGGCCTTGGCAATGTCCTCTCGCCCCTTCGCCTTGAAATTATATTCACACTTATGCTCTTCCGGATACCGGTGAGCGCTGCAGAATGTGCTCCCGCACCGGCACACAAACCCCGTCAGCCCCACCCTTTTCCGGCACGTGTTACAGCGGTTCTTGACGGCTGGCGCCGACGATGCCTCATGGGGTAGGCTTGAGACAACAACAGGGGGTGACAAACGAGAGCAGTCAGCCGACAGGGCGAGGATAGGCGGCACCTGGGCTCGATCGTCCTTCCCCAGCTTCTTGGCGCAGTAGGCCTTGTAGCAGACGGAGCAAAGGTCCATCGTTGCTGGACTGCCGAAGAATCCACAGCCATTGGCACAAAGGCTGGAAACTCTTTCTTCAGAAGCCATCTATCCTTCCTGGTGCAACTTCTATCTCTCCTGTAGACTCTCTAGTTGTGAAGAACGAAGACGTATTGGGCTCGTTGAACTCTATATATCTTCGGTTTTACTGAAGAATGCATGCGTGCAAGAGACATAATTATATAGGAGGGCTAGTTTCCTACTTTCTAATTTTAAGCACTAGTTGAAACAAGATTTCAACTTGGTATGCATACTATCTTACTTTAAGCTTCCTGAATTGGGTGCTTACTTGAAATACAAAAAGCGTATGCAACTTGAACGTCCTGGAACTATCTAGATCTACGTACGCTAATGATTTCCAATTTGCAATTTGCTTTTATTTGGATCCTTATCTTCCAACGTTCAAATTTTTCAATCCATGTTGAATGTGAGAAAATAAATACTCTCTCCGTAGGACGGACACAGTATTACCCTACGCCTTCCTACTTCACCAGGAATTTAAATCCGCTGGTGTAGATTGGCCGCCCCGTTGATCAAAGAAAATAGATGAAGCATAGCGAAGCTTCACCAATAGGTCTGCTTACAGCGAGCCTTGTTTATATGTCTCATGCACGTCTGCATGAGGCAAATCGGTTCAAGTCGTCGCATTTTGATCCGACAGCGGGCATCAAATCAATCACGGGCATGTGGGTTAGAATCATCACCTGCCCTTGGTACCATCGGATTACAAGCCCATGGATCTTGGTGATTATTCATGAAGACGTGCATGAGCGGGATCTGATATAAACTTTTTTCCTCTAAACTTCTACTCTGCAGACTGCTTTAAACTCCCAATCACTTTTTTTGGATCTGTCCATCTAGATTTGTGACAATTTGGGACCTAGACCTGAACTAGAGATGTTTTTGTGCTCTTTAGGGGTCTAAAAACAACGCCCATTTGTCCGAGTCCATTCGCGTCCACATCCGTTGGTGCCTAAAATGGACACTTTTTTTAATTGTCCGACCTTGAGAGAAGATGGTTGTGGACATAACTTGCCCTTGTCTGCTTAAAAATTACTCCTTCCATCCAGTTTTAGTTGCTCCATCTGAAAAAATGTAACCTAACCCCAACTACTGAGTGGAAGAAGAGGTTCAAAATGCAACTGAAACTAACCATATGGTGCATAAAAAAAGGGCTGTCATCTTTCCCATATTAGGGGTGTAAATGACGCCTGTTTGTCCAGTCATCTGCATCCATGCCCACCGCAAAACGGACACTTTTTTAGTTGTTAGCCATTGACTCGAACGCTGTGGATATAGCTTGTCCACATCTGCTGTAACATCCAGAAAATTAGTAAGTATCTTAAAACCGAAATTCGACCCTCTTAACGTTTGAATTGATCGTGTTGTGCCTTGTGCAAATTAAAGTTGGTGAGAAGAGCTTTCCAACGCCACCTATTATGTGCGATTTGGAGTTCGGGGTAAAAAGATATGAGAAATTGAATTTGATTAAACGTGACCGCGATCGATCGCCATAAGAGCCGATCAATCGGCAAGCTGAGCCGATCGACGCCTTACCAAACCGATCGATCGTAATTACTGGAATTTGTGAATTTTGTGTTTCGCGTAAAGCGATCGATCGGCTGTAATAGCGATCGATCGGCAGTGGCGTGGTAGTGTAAAACTGTGCATACGACGATCGATCGCCGTATTGCTGATCGATCGCCGGTTGCGGTTTTGTGTTTTCAAGCTTATCTTTGGGTGGATTTGTTTGGGAAAGATACCATATCCCTTTAGGACTTGATTTGCACGTCTCCTATAAGATTTTGAGGCCTTCCCATTAGTTGGAAGTGTCCATGATTTGGAAGATTGGTTTGAGAATAGATTCTCTCCCAACTCTATATAAACCCTAGAGTATTGGCTTGTTCTAACCCTAGAACGTCCAGAGAGCTTTCCCTTCTCCTTCCCACGTTCACCCATCTCCTTGGAGGCTAGTTCTTGTGGGAGGTTGTGAGAGCTTGGAGCGGGAGCTTTGGAAGAAGCGGAAGAGATGAGAGGCGCGTATAAAGGCGAAGTCTTTGAAGGATTAAGTAGGATGGTTTTTCCCTCTTCTCTCTTTTGATTATATCTGCTTTTGATGAGTGTTTTGATTCAACACCATAGTCATTGTTTGGATTCTTGTGAGATGATTGAGTTATGTCCCTATTTCTATGCGTAGTATATCATAAAATCATGTGTGCTTTCATGTTTCACTTCTAGATGGGAATTCGCATATAAAGTTGAATGCTTTATTAATTTTCCAGAGGATTAAAGGTTCTGTTATTGATTAGTTGATGATGTTCCACGTTGAGTTTGTGCTTTTAAGGTGTGTCTTACATTAATTATCTCGTTTGGGGTTATTAATGCTTATAAACTATGTTATCTTTATAAGAACACAAGAAAGGAGTGAACTTTAGTAATTCCAGATAATTCTAGGTTCTGTAATTGACCTAGGAGGGGAGTATATGTTCTGTTATTAATGTATTATCATTTATAATGTGTTATTAAGTAAGATAATCAAGTTTAATTAAGATTCTTAATCTCGGCCAGAACTGTTTCTGTGCTGACAGTCGGTGGTAAATAATTCATAACTAATTCGATTTAAATGGGAAAAATATAAAATCAGTGGGGTTAGAAACTAGACTCACGAGGGTATTACCAGTAAAAATTTCAGAGGTTAAGTCTTACTGTACCGAGCACAGTAGCCGTCGGAAGATGACTGTTGTGCAGGAGACAGTGAGCAGAATATGAGAGAAAATACTAAGTATGCAAATATCATCATGTAATATGATATAATGACAATTAATATGTTAATAACAGTAATTGGACTATATACTTAAGCAATATCGCAGTAAGGATTGGGTTAGATATAATTCATTTATGAAGGATAATTCCTTGATTTCTTATCTTTGATATTGATATTATAACACTCTAATGCGAATGAAGAATTCCTATCTAGGGCTGAGCATGAAAGGTACGTATTGATTATATGTTACACCTTGTGTGAGTTGTCTTGTTGTCCTATGCTACTCCAATGAGTGAGTTATATGTTGACCAAAGACTTTGATGTTCTATCCATACTCCTTTAGAGAGTCTATTCTGGTAAGAGATACCCTATGTTCTTAAGAGTGTTGAGACCTCTATTCCTTTGAGATATTGCTCATATTGATTACATGTTTGTTTCTTCCACTGGAGACCTTGCGAGACTCTCCCTTTGGTGGTTTCATAGTATGCTCAAATAAGCCATTGCTAGATCTTGCGAGGTCACTTATAATTATGAAATTGCGATTCCATATTGCCCGAAAGGAGGCACCATACGTACGTTAGATTGTGGACATTACGGAAGGTCCTCAGTCTCCGTCCATCGTGTCCGTAAGCACTGGTGGGGCCAGCATCCTAGACGCATGGCAGGGTTCCAAAGAGAGAATCCCTAGGGTGGTTCTGGTATGTTTAGTTACTTGCGAGTGACCAGGTTCAGCGAGCAGAAATTGTAACTCCTTTCACTTTCGATGTCTGGAGCCTTTGATATGATTATTATTCTCTCCTTACTCATATGTGTAGTAGGAGCCTTATTGATGTTTTCCTTACTTGCGAGTTGGAATTGTTATTGACTAACCTTGCAGGTGTATAGACCTCGGTTCAGTTTAGATGTTGTGAGATGTTCACCATCCCTTGTTATTCATATTCTCTTCATACTGTTTGTTTTAATTCAGTGGGTTTTTACATCCTACTGAGTGTTTCTATGAAATACTCATGCATCCTCTGATGCAGGCGCAAATGGAAATTGAGATCAGGAAGTGCAGTAGTGGAATGGCCGATTGCAGGCGCCGAGAAGAGTTTAAAAAAACGCTTTAGTTAATTGCTTTGCTTTTTATTGATGCTTATGACATTTTTGGCAGATGTGTGCCATAGACTTTTAGGTTTATTTTATTGACTTTCTTAAATGGATTATTATTATCATTAAGCAAATTTCATTTCATAGTATTCATTGATGTCTATTATTATATTACACTGATTGCGGGCATAATCGGTTACACGTCTTTTTGATATAATTGTAATCGGTTGATTTGGAAATCGACTGTTCGGTCTCGCGCCCGGGATCTCTACCTCCATTTGTATCTCTTTGATTGGCTTCCGCACTCCGATCGAGGTATGGGATTTCGGGGCATGACATCTGCATCCGTCCGCAACTACAAATGCATTATTTAAATGATTTTTTCTTCTCTTCCTTCTCCCTCCTCTCGCTCTTTTTTCCAACCTCTCCTCTCCTCTACCTCCTCCCCCAACAACCTCACCCTCTAACCACCGTAACTTGACCTTTACGGCTTTCTTTTTGGCATTGACGGCTCTACTCAATCAGCTATTTTCGACCACAATCACCACCAATTAGGCCACTTATCTCATATATCCATGTCCATCACGGACACGTGGACAAACATTAGCATATGCCCCCACATAAACGGATGGCTGTGGACATACCCCAGTCATGTTCGTGTCTGTTCGTTTACACCTCATCTCATATGGAGCATCTAAAACAGGATGGAGTGTTAAAATGGCTTTTTCTTCTCTCCCTTCTTCCTCTTATTTAAAAACAAGTTAAGATATCATAGCCTTTTAATGTGCTAAAAAGATATATAAACTTTTTCAAAGATGGTCAATGGACATAACTTCTTCTTTCTTAAAAGATATCAAACTCACATCCTTATTAACTCCATCTAAGTCCTCTTAGGTTTCTCTGTCCCCCTTTTGGCCCCCTTCATTTGCATCTTCTCATTGTCAGAATCTGTTTTTAGATAACAAAGGGCATAGAAACTACTCCTAAATTGTAAGGGCTGCACCCAGTAATCACTGACATTCACAAAATGCATTTACATTGATTTGACCAATTTGAAACAAACAAAATTTAGTCGTGGTTCCCACGTGTAATCATCTCTGCTTATTTTTATTAAAAGGTGGTTATAAGTCCTACACCTAATTCCTCTGCAAGCTCATCCCATACGGGAAGAAGGATCAACACAACGAGGATAAGTGCTACAATTAGTGCTGCTCTCCTCCATGTTCCCACTTCAGATACATCATTCAAGCATGGTTTCTCTGGGGATCTCTGGACGTGACAGTCAAAATTATAAGGGCACAGATAAAGGGAAAATAAAAGCATTTTCATGGTTTAACACATGCATTAACCCCAATATGGGGTCTGTCAACACACTATTTTTTAATGAAATTATTGAAATGCCAAACCCTAAGCGAAAGAGAGGACTGTGTATCACTGTATTTATCAACTTCCACGTTTGACTTACCTGGCAGATTAAGACGTATAGCCCCCAAGGAAGCGACAATGGGCCACCAAGCTGAAAAGCAGAAAAAAAAATTAGAAGACTGCAAAACCAAGGAATTACTTTCTACGGAAATCGACAAGTTGAAAATACAGTTAAGTAAGACATTTACTAATCAGAAAATAGAAATTGTGTTAAAGAATGCAAGTGAAAATGTCTGTAACTACACTGAAGGGGGGGCACATGCTACAGCATGTAACAGCACCAAAGGGAAAATATGGCATCGAGATACTGGAAATTATGGAGAATATTATTAGCCACGAACCAATCCATTTACATAATCCTACCTTCCTTAATCTTTATGTTTCATTTCCCTTATTCAATTTGACATTTATGGATTGAAATCGGAAGAGATTTTAATTGCTAGAAGCTTTCCAAAATAGTTGCAATATTTCATTACAAATAAAAGGTTCGAATAATATTTACAACTTCTCTTTTGTTACATCATGTTTTCTCTATCAACTACCTTTTATTTTATTTTTATCCTCCTTATTTCTTCCTTCTTGTACTTTATCAAGGTGAACATACAGCTGACAAAAAAGGTATTTAATTCACATAAATCGAGCTAAAACACAGATTTGTAGTGGAACTGCAAGAACAAAAATTTATTCTCTAACTGAAAGCATCAACAATGAACAGCTAAATATCAGAGTTCAGAATTCAAGAGCGGTAGTAGGTTATGACAAAGTCCACTAAACAGAAAGATACAAGGACCCTAAGCACATACAACTATTGAATATATTTATCATTTGTTAGCTGAATGATTGCCAGGTTGTAGCTATATATCAAGCATAGCTATGGTTAAAATATATTCAGCATCCATTAATGGTCAGACGGTGTGTGGTTTAGACAGATGCCAATGTCCTGTGTTTGATTCAAACCTAACATTTGAATCAAAGAAAACTGGTTGGTAATAAATCTTTGAAAACCATGTGAAATGACAAAAAGTTCAATTCATCTCCAAGACAATGTCATGTTTCAACTCATTGAATTCTCAAATAGATCAGATGAAGTAATGAAGATGCTCACCACTCCTAATCCCAGTAATAAGTAAGTTGTCAAACCAAATCCAACCAATGCGTTCTTGCCAAATGCACCCTGTCCAGTCCAGAAATTGATTTAAACACCATCAATGCTAGTCTTGCCCCTATTCACTGGAAAGCTATGTGTTTATGTAAATTTGTTGTAAGCACAATTGGCAAGCATCAAAAGGTGATATATCGCTAGAACCAAAGGAATGTTAGATCAAGAGACCTGTACAGCTCTTCCGCCATCAAGGCAGCCCACTGGAAGCATATTAAATGCTGATGTGGTCAAACCACACCTACAAAATATCATGTCCTAAGCACTTAGAGACATTATATTCGAAGAAGAAAATTCTCAAGCAGAAACTTAGCTTTCCTTAAACATTATCTAGTAATTAGCTTACCATCCAGCAATCACAAGCGGGTGAATCGAAACCGTAGCTGCATGCATGGCCCTGCATACAAATAAATGTTAGTATTATGGTACATTATCATTTTGAAGATTAACGCAAGTTGACAGTAATACTACATATCAGCAAGACTGAGTAATTGACCATAATGCTATTCAAAGGTTAGAATAATGAAGAAAAGTAACCAATTGAAACAAGTATGTTCATAAATCGTCCCTGTAATGCATATACCTGCAAATTAGCACATCTTACGCACTTTATTTGCAAAAAAAGTGCATATGCCGTGATCCCTCATTTGACATACCTCAAAATACTTCGACTACAAAATTAACTTTTAAAAACCTTTTGACAAGAAACTCAAATTAAGAAAAAGCCTATCATATTGGTAAATCCTTGGACATGGAAGATCCAGAAACTTATGTTATTGTGCCTATTACAGCCTGAAAATTCCAATCCTTCCTTCAACATCTTCACAACATCTTTCTAAGGTGGACATGGAAGATCCAGAAACTTATGTTATTGTGCCTATTACAGCCTGAAAATTCCAATCCTTCCTTCAACATCTTCACAACATCTTTCTAAGGTGGACTGAATCGGGACCTAAAGATTGTGCAAAAATATCACTATATAGGACTAAGATAAGATACCGAACATTGCACTTAATAAGTTCAGCCACACCAGATTAAGCTTACACCCCAGTTTATAATAACCATAATACTAGCAAGTACTATACATAGTTTCTTATGATTGCCAGTAAATACTGAACCATTAGGATTTCCAATTTTAATTTTATGCCAACAAATTTATAGGATGTTAGTAATTCTGGAATCAGCTAACAAAACTAACAGTGTCTAAACCCAAAGTTTAGATATAAACAAACAAGAAAAAGAAACGTACGTGTAGCCAAGAGAAGCTCGACTAATAAGTCCAAGAAGTAAAGAACCCTGGAATAGCATGCTTGGGACCTGGACTAAATCTCCAGCAGTTTCTGGGTTTGACGACAACAATAATCCCACAAAAAACATTGAAAAAGAAAGTGCTGCACCCGCCAGTGGTCCTGCAGCAGAGATGTCAAACTTTGTCCTCCGATCAGGAAGAATAGATTTGAACTACAAGAGTCAAAGAAGAAAGAGAAATACATCAGTTCAAATGTTTAAAAGAGAGTCCAGGGTTTAAAATATATAACATAATTTCTTTAACTATTTGAGTACATGTGAAAGAGTAGCCATAATTAATATTGTCATACACTTTATCCTAGTAGGACAACATATAATACTTAGCCATCTAATTCGACTAGAGTCTGTCAAGTCCCCTAGTGGGACGACATATAATGATTTCCTGTCAGATAACCCTGGTATTTGGGAAGACATCCCAACAACGGCAGGTTTGGTGGCTCCAATTGCACAAACAGTCTGTTAAGTCCCCCCCCCCCCCCCCCATCTTCTTGTAATGATGCTCTCCACGACAGATGATGAGGAACCTGGAAACAATTGTAACGAATCCTCACGAATCTTTTATTTATTCCTCCATTTAAGTCCAATTACTCTTCCACATTGGACAAAGATGAATCAATGGGCTGCATAAATGAATGTCACATGGGTGGTTGAACTCCATTCTAAGACTTTAAAAAATAGTGTGCTCATCCTGAAAAACAGATACACCATGCCAGCTCAGTTTGTGAACCTCACCTTCAGCAGCCTGCTGGAAAACCACCTCTTATGCAAGGGGTTGGCAGTCTTGAGGATATTGTTGAAACAGTGTTGAAAAAGGCTTTCTAGGGTGTGCCTCAGTTTGGTGAAAGTAGTTGTTCCAGTGTTGAAAGAAAAAAATACCGTTTTAGGGTGGCAAGGCACCCCAAGAAGCGCCGAAGTAACTTCTAGGGAATTGCATACAAAAATTGAGTGCCTCAAAATGCAAAGGTGCACTGAGGCATATAACTGAGTCATGAGATGTGCTTTTGAGTTGAAGGAGCCTAGTTCCCAAACTTCCAATCTTCGATCTAACATAAAGAACTTAACCAAAATACGAGCAACTATCCTCTAACCCCTCTATACTGTAGAGATCTAACACTAAGAACTTAACCAAAATACGAGTAACTATCCTCTAACAATTGAAAGCTCCCAGCTGCTTTTTGAGGAGTTGAAGACAATTTTTTATCCTTAAATTTGGTTTTTACTGTTTACAAAACATTTTGGAGCAGCTCTTGATGTTAATCATCCCTTCGATATATGATTTTCTTTCCCAGCACCTAAAAATTCTGAATGCATTTCGTGGCATCAAGTCTACAATTTGCATCATGTGCATGGTTGTAAACCATTTCCTTTTAACCAAGAATTGAACACCAAAAAATACATGTTTATAAAAATTTGGTTGTAAAGCAGATCAACCATCACAACGCATCTCCAATGTGCAAGCAACACACCAAAAAAAACCCTTAACTGTTTTGCATGATACTCCACTGGTGACTTCTTATTATATTTTCAAATGAACTAGATATGGAGATATAGTGGGCCTGTATTGAAGAATTTTATTTAAGTAGGTTTCTTTCTTAAAAAAAGTTCTAAGCTTTGTTCTCTGTTGATGGAGAGACTCCATGTTTGGTGGTGATGCCGAACACGTGTTGGTGCCGATGCCAACAACTCATGTTGGTGTTTCCATGAGTCCCCCATCCGGTGCCGACTCTGGGGATAAATTCTCTGGTGGTGATTCCAGAGATAAACTATCCCCTCCGTTCTCCTTTCCCTACGCCTCTTCTTCTTTTTTACACGCTGTCTTCAGAACCCTAACTCTCTCCATGACATTATATATAACACAATTTATTTCTTGTAATTACTAACACCATTACTAACATATACCCATAAGATTAATGAGAAGCAACCTTTCTTGCACACTTATTAAGGAAGACACATTGGTCAAATAAAATAGCGAACAAAGAATACATAAAATTTTTCAAAGAGCAACAACAGCTCACCTGAGTAATTGCACCAAAACTACCAAGTGTAATGTTGGGAATGAAGTAAGGAATGCTCAGTTTCACCTTCTTGGGCAATGCCGCAAGAAAGTGCCCAACTTCCTGATGAAAGAAAAGATATGAGCTAAGCCAACCGTTTATAACAGATCACTTGCAAGGCATGATTGAAATAATTATTTGATAAGAAAAAAGCCAAATAAAGTGAAATTGAGTTGAGACTTGAGATAAACATGGTGCCACCACATAAAACCGGGTACAAGAAATTATGAACACATGAGGCCTAGGCTAAGCAAGCAAAGAACCTTACATGAAACAGTTGAACCCCCAACACTCCATAAGCAAGTGGTAAAGCAGACTCCACAAATGGAAATAGGAGCTGCATATCAGGTGGCTCAGTAGCATTAGGATCTGTGAAGTATTTCACCACCTCAGGTGGGAGCCTGTTTAACTGAACAGGAAGGCAAACATACAAGCATCAGGGATATAAACGTACATTGTTTAAGATGAAATAGTATTGGCCATTTTATTGACCTGAGACGCAATTCCCAACTCAACACATGAGCCTATTGTGAGAACAAAGAGCAATAGAGCAATCACATATTGCCAAAGTGTTGTAGGTCCTGGTTCAGAGACATCTTTACGCAACAAACCAAAGCTTACACGGGGACCACCTCGTGGATCTGGTCCCTCTGAGTTGGGCTCCTCCACCATAAAAAGGTTGTACTTGTTTCCTGTGACCTCAATAAGCTGCCGTTGGAGTTTTGCAAAGACATCTTCCCTTTTGCCCCTTAAGTTCCCAAGAAACAGTATCCCTTCACCAAGATCTCCAAATGGTTCATCACTAGTCACCCAAAATGTTGAATACCCAAACAGCTTTTGTTTAATAGCCTTAACATCAGCAGGGTCTACCTTTTCAGGACCAAGGAGTTCCAGCAATTTATAGGAGTCAACTTGAAAGCTGCTATAGGAAGGTCTATCAGGAGAAAAACCAGGTGGCTGGAAAAAGGTCAAAAACCATAATGAGAATCACAGATTTCAGAACGTTGAATCAACATCTGCAGGAAGTTTGAAAGCAATCAGGAGATAAAATATATGCTGAATATTATCATCTGCACTTTTCTCTTTTAGAAACTTTTGAGAATGTATAAGGAATTTCCTGGTCAACACATATAGAAAGACTATTTTACTCTTCTTTAATTGAAACCATATACGATAATACTAAGAAAATTATTTCAATCTATAGTGGCAATGATGCCTATAAATGTTATGTACCACAACTGTATTGATAAGGAAAAGGTGAAGTCCGGAAGCAGGATATGTAGGCCTTATGTCGAGCACCTTGTGTGCTGGCAGAAGGGGACAAAATGGGAGAAGCAGGACGAAGAGGAGTGAGATAATTAGACTAAGGTTCATTTCTTCCTAACCTAATCAGAGACCCGTACGGCCTTACATAGTTTTGGACTATATAGGCCTATTAAGCAACTTAGGTAAACCAAAATGTGCAATAGGGGCCAACAAGCAAAGGAAATAACAATATGCAAACTAGGGGCCGAATGCTAGGCAAACAATAATGATTAAAAGAGCTAAGCAACAGATTGGATGGCCTTAACATGGTTGTGACATAACAATAAAATTATCTCCCCCCCCCCCCCCCCAAGATCGTTATAGACCACATTAGCTGTTTGTGACAAAAGAATATAGATTGTTAGGAAACCAACAAAAAAATGTAGCACACACAGAATTCATAGAAATAACATAAATATGCGAATTCTTTGAGCCTAAGAGTCGTTTTTCATTTTTTTGAGCTCACTAATCAGCTAAAGCAATTGTCAATTAAAATCTGCATCTATGACCAGAAAACACAAATATGCATCTCTTGTCAATAAAATCTGCATCTACCACCAGAAAACACCAATATTGATGAAAAAGATTTTTCAAGTACGAAACCAGATGATCAAATACTAAGGGAAGCCAGAACTACTTAAATAATCAGCACTGAATCTTCAGTGAGGTTAGAAAAGTAGGATGAATCAAGCTCATGATGATGAAGGCCGCCCATGACCATCATGCAAGCGAAAAAAAGCAGTTGCTTGACTTGCACCTAATGAGATAAAGAATCAATAAGCGTAGAGAATATGACCCAGTGTAAACCAAAAAAATAACGAAAATTTAAAAGATAAATTGGAATTAGTAGGAATAATTTTTTTTTAGATTCTTTGGAAACCAAAGAGGGTTGGCTCCTAAAAAATAAACTTATGGAACTTTTTCCATTATTTTAACTGGTGCCGCAACTCTGCACTATCAAGCTGACAATCAAGCTGAATTACTTACAAAATTGAAATATATATGATTTTTTTCCTTCCATAGGAGTCTTCCATTTACTGGTTCCATTTCTCTTCATTGTTCCCACCTTGAACTGTCCCCAACTCTCATGATTTGCGCTAAATACTCGCTAAGTGACTTACTCCCATGAGATATAAGTCAACATCATTCGCCATTAATTACAAAAATTCCATCAATGCTCAAGATTTAATATTTGTATTGTTAATTGAGGCACACCTCAAGGTAAGGCATCCCAGGAATGCCCTAGATATGCTCGCTACTGTGATTTATATCCGATGCAGACACCCGATATGCTTTAGGCTATTTGAAGCATATACCACTAAAACAATGCAGACTCTTACTTTTCTACCCTTTTATTTTCTCAATATGCCATTTTTTTCTTCTTCCTAATTTTTCTATAAATTATATAAAATGATGTACATTCTTGTCTTTAATTTTATTATTCAAATTTA
Source organism: Houttuynia cordata (assembly GCA_039654745.1). Taxonomy (NCBI): domain Eukaryota; kingdom Viridiplantae; phylum Streptophyta; class Magnoliopsida; order Piperales; family Saururaceae; genus Houttuynia; species Houttuynia cordata. The sequence goes on from CM077505.1 coordinate 17,133,235, forward strand.
ATATATTATTTTTCTTTATTTTGTCTCTACACACTAAAATGGTAAACAGGAAACTTACACCATTTTGGAGGTGAGCGCCTGCCCATTACTTCTGTTAATGTCACTTTCGTAGATGAACCAGACATTATGAAGAAAATGGTTTACAAAAACTCTTCGAAATTCCAGTATCAAATTTCTAAAAAACTAAATCCGAACTATGAAACAATTTCCTTTACCCAGTCTTGCAATATTCACATTCTTTTTTCCCCTCTCTTCCTATTTATCAACTCATTCACATCAGCCATCAAATTACCAACATTTTTTAAACATGCATTCAACTTGTACGAGATAATCAATTATTTGACCAGATCCATATCTTAAAATTCCAGCAATTAAATCTTGTTCACTATTTCCCTATTCCCCAACTTTTTCTTTCACCACATTTCCAGGATCTTTGCTGTCTGTTTATTGATTCACACCCAACAACTTCCGTAAATCCTATATGAAGCTAAGTCAAGTGAAAAACTAATTCTCAAAGCACATTCAATTCTTGAGTTTCAGTAAACAAAACTACTTTAGTAATTCAGCAAACTCCTTTCAGGTTCCTCCTTATTTAAGATATTTAACATAGGATCATCTATCTATATTTTCAAACTCTTATAAACTTTTCATCTTATCTACTTGGAAGACAAAGCATGGGCTATCAGATTTCAAATCCACCAAATTTCCCTCCCATATATAAATCTTTATCTGACAACCACTTCACTCTTTATGGCTACTATATAGCTGAAAATTCCAATTAACAAACAACTAGTCCCTCCCTTATATAAATCTTTATCTGACAACCACTTCACTCTTTATGGCCACTATATGGATGAAAATTCCAATTAACAAACAACTAGTCCCTCCCTTTGGAATCAGACGTAATATTTGGTTCTCCAAAATTAATGACTAATTCCGGATGGAAGGAGTAATTCACTGAGTCAATCACCACAATTCAACAGCATCACATCTTAATGTTTTGTAAATAAGCATCTCATCCCAGTTGGCATCAATTTCTTGTATTCGAATTCACTCCATTTCGCCCATTTTCATAAAATTACACAAACTCGACGAAGGAAACAATCCATTGAATCTACAACTAACATCAGAAACACATCAACTTTAACTCCCTGCAGTCCACTATCTACCCACTCACATCCACTAATCAATCCAATATGAACTTCAACGACATCAATACCACAAACCGATTTCAGCAAACTGATTAAGAATCAAACAAAAACCCAATTCAGATCAACCACAAACTCACTCTTGAAGAAGAAGAAGAAGACGATGATGATGATGAAGTTGGAGAAGATTCAATCTTAGGCTCAGAGCCCAAGTCCTCTCCCGGCGTCTCCTCCGCTTCCGTGACGGCCACCGACTTGGGCCGGCCCTCCTCCCCATCGCCCCCATCCAGGCCAAAACACTTGAACCTATCGCTCGCCCTCGGAGACGCCTTCCAGCTCCTCTGGCAGAGAAAGCAAGCATCTTTGAGCTTCGGGCGCTCCCGAGCCCGCGCTTTGGCCGTGTAGTTTGGAACCAAACGGTGTCTGAAGGAGGAGGGATTGAAGATGGAGCAGCTCCACAGGGTTGCCATCATCTGCTTCTTCAAATGGATTGAAGGGGGAACAGAAGACCGACAACGCATGTATCTACTCCTTCCGTCCAACATTGCCTGTCTGCATTAGAAAAACTCTGATTTTAGTTCATTTTGGTTGTCTAATGCAGACAGGTAACTTAGACGTAGGGTACGTTGGTGATTGCATGTGGGACCTAGCAGTGGGACCCACACAATAGGTCCCACATGGAAAATGATCAATCTACGGTTAGCTGACCACCATGGGACCAATCCTCCCGTACTACAAAGGAAAATAAATGGAATTTATCAAATAATATATAATAAAATAAAATTTTCCTCATCCGGTAATATGGACGTCACTCGAAGACATCTTAACTGGTGCCTCACATTTTGTTAATTTTTTTTTTGGAAAGACGTCACTAGAATTGACGCTTTCCTTTTTTAACGTAGAGTACGTTGGTGATTTCATGTGGAACCTAGTAGTGGGACCCACATATGGATCCCACGTGGAAGAGGATCAATCTACGGTTAGCTGACCACCATGTTCCTTGGAGATAAATATTAATAGGGCTGGCAATGGTGCCGGTTCCAGTGCTCTACCAATCGTACTCTAGTGCAAAGTAAAATAAAGGGAATTTATTAAATAATATATAATAAAATAAAAAATATTTGATCGGAAAAGATGGAAAGTTATTTCTTTATTTAGTTATTGACATGCCATGTAGGCGCCAGTATGGCACTGGCCTGTGCGGTCATTTTTTTTACCATGACACAAAAGGTGTCACTTCCAGTTATGCCTTCCCTTCCAGTTATGCCTTCCCCTTGTAATGAGGGAAGGCATTATTTCAACTTATGTCTTACATTCTGTTAGGTTTTTTTTAAAGATGTCACTAGAACGGATGCTTTTCTCTTATTGGGAGGAAAGACATAGTTTCAACTGACGTCTTACATTTTGTAAATTTTCTGAAAAAGGCGTCACTTGAAGCATTGCCTTTCTCGTATAATAAGGAAAGGAGTCGTTGCAATTGACGTCTCATATTTTATTATCTTTTTTGGAATGACGTTTTAATGTACCTTCACAGAAGAAAAAAATCGTCCAAAAAGTCTATACTTTGATGACGTCGTTTAAAATTAAGCCTTACCTATATGCTTTGAAGGCGTCGTTTAAAGTGATGTCTTCATCTTTTGTACTACAAATAAATGAATTTATGCTCTCAGATAGTGAGGCTATTAGATGGACAGCATAACCTATATGCCTCTAGGGATTCTTTTTAAAACCATGTCATGAGTCTAGCGACATGGGCATCATTGGTGTTCATGGACACAATGATAGAAGACTATATAGGCCTTCTATGATGCCTAACAATCTAATTAAGTGCACGGGGTGCCATAAAAAGGTAATGGCCAGATGGGTCCCAATGTGAGGGGACTAGACGGATTTCTAGTCATCATGGCTTTTATGGTAAGCATACTATGATTCACTAATACGTGTGAAGAGAAAAACACCAATGCTATAGAAACCCTTCAACAAAATCTCACCTAGAATCTTGTCCCTGTGTGGACTAATACTGCAAATGCTTCAAAGTTGAATAACGTGACAAGGAATTGTTCGAACAAGCGATTAATTATGAGAAAAACAGGTTTGTTGTGCTAATGCCTTAAGAAATATACTTTCCTAATTCTAACCGATTTTGCTACAGATAGAACTACCAGAAGCATTAAATGCAGATGAAATCGGCAAGAAAGAGCTTTGAGTAGCTATGAATATCGCTAGAAGACTTTCAAGAATTAAGGAAGAAATACATCAAGTGGAAAACGACAATGAAGAATTAGATGCAATTGAATAAAGTAAGAACCCCAGGGGAAGACTCAAAGTGATGTTGCTCATCAAGTTTTAAAAAGTGTTGCAAGACACGAATTCATATTGAGTATTCAATGTGTAAGCAGAAAAGACAGAAAGGTAAAAAAGACAATGGGTTTTTAGACCTAAAAACCAGGTCGAGGCTTGTATACCCATAACTAAAATAATGTATGATGTAATATGGTCTCTCTGGTCGGTTGTATATGTATACATTACTAAATTAGTGCTACACAAGGGTCGGTTAGTGTTTTGGAACTTGACTGTAAACATGTGATTCAACTGCAACAGAATTCTATAATAGAGTAAAATAATAATTCTATGATACATCAGCCTAGTCGACACAATTGGACATGGTATTGATATAACCATTTTGCTGGTTGGGATGACACACTGCTAATCAACAAAGTTCGGTTATAACTTTTGTAAAACAATATACAATAACTTCATGGATTGTGACATCTAAAACTGGACAGCAAGATCACATCTATGGATGATTGCAGCAAGGAAAGACACCATAAATTCTGGGTTCTTAACATAATACAATGCATGAAACAGACACGCAAATCAGATAGGTGATCACAACCGATCACTGTAGTTTCATCAACAACAATGATATATGTATCTCAACCAAGCTTTCAATCACATACACATGAGTATGAGACAATTCAATATCAATAGCTACAACGCTAGTATTTGATTTCAAACGCAGAATAGTTAGGAACTACAAAAACATCAAACCGTAGATAGAATTGTGTAAAAGCGTCCTACCTCAATTGTTCGTAAAAAAATTCTCACTTCAAGCTTACTCCTGTCATCCCACGCTCCTCCTTTGTTGCTTCTCTTGGTCGGCCAACAAGAAGGGAGAGATGAGAGAAAGAGAGAGGGATCGGGATAGAGAAAAGAGAGAGATTTGAGAGAGGAAGAAAAAGAGAGAGATAAAGTCGGCAAAAGTGAGGGAAGGAAGGGCCGATAACTTCTGTATCCAAGAAATTCTACTCCTGGTGGAGTTAGGATCTCCCTCTTTCCTATTCATACTAATACTCACCTAGGCCAAGTCTTATATGATCATAACCATTTCCTCCCGTGTTAAAAATCCAACGTCCATCATGAAACCCAGCCTGAGGTGTTTCTTATTTACCGTCCATCAAATTCCTTCTCCAATCCAATTCCAACTCTAAGTGGGAATATGCAATCTCCTAAAGATTTATCTCCCATGCCCTTATCAGGAAGCCCCTACCGATTAGTTCTCCTAGACTCCAAGTCGATCGGGCTTCTAGATAAAAAAAATTATGCTATTAAATTTAGGTTCATCACAAATTCTTAATCTCATTTATAGTTAGGGTGCTTTGAATTTAGATGCACAAGATTCATAGTTAACGAAACTATATTAATTTGAGGTTTTTTGGACTAGTTAGGTTTTAATATCATATTAATGGAGAAATCATTGGGTGTCCCGGGAACACAACTCTTGGACGCCAGGGATATGTCAATCTTCAAGATCAACAATGCACACGCTTTAGGCTGCACTCTTGGTATCAAACAGTGCACGGTTAATCCTGAAGAGGTGCACTCCTAGAGAAAAAAATTGTGTGCAACAGCCTGACCACATCAGCTTTATGCCAGGGTGAAAGTGAACCGTTGATTTCCAGACGGCACCAAAACAACTGAGCGCTGCATAAAGTGCGTGTGCTGTCGATCTTGGGGACCTACAGCTCCCTGACGCCCTGGAGTATTGTACCGAGGACACCCAAAAATTTCTTGCGCTCCAGTAAAGGTAGCATAGACGGTGAAGTGGTTAGGCCGTTGTGCCTGTGATATCCTCTCAAAGAAATGAGTGCTCCCGAAGTATCTTCGGGGTTGTCTATCATCTCCTTGTGCATGGGGATCGATGGCTCCGATAAAGGGGAGTGTTAAAGTGATATGGTCTGTCGGGACTGGGAGTAATGATAATTTCTCTTTGGGAAGAACCCAAGTCAGTGGGTAAAGGGCACACTTTCTCATTAGGGACCCCTTTCTTTTTTCAGGCCATCCTTAGCAGTTCTCCATTGAATTCAGAAGCTCAAAATTATGAGGCCATAAAGGGCACTCAAACTTGTACAGTTATATAATGACAAGTTGACAAAAATTGGATGTAGTAAAAATAAATCAACAAAAAGATAAATAATAAATTTGTCTTTACCCAAAACAATTGTTTAAAACTTGCAATTTGTAGGCATCCACAGTATATGAAACTTGAATCATCTTCATGTCTCCAATCTTCGTTTGCATTCAGTATGTACTACACAGTATTGCACATCCTCTTAAACCATGTGCACAAAACCCTTCATTGGAAAAAAAAATTCACAGCGAACCCTCCGTATAAATAATTTTCATAACCAATTACAGAGTACAGAGCTAATATGTCCATTAAAACAAGTAAATAGAACTGCATAACTATATCTAGAAACAAGTGCATATATCAGAGTCTATATTCTATTCATCTCTTCTTCTTCGAAGCTTATACTCCAGCCATTTACGGCATTCCATTGGTGACATTCTAACAAATGCTTCCTTCAAAGTAGCGTTGCTTAAGTATTCATCTGCAAAATACTTTAATTCGGTACTAAGATTTGGAATCCCTTCAACAGCATCAAACCAATTTCTTGTAATTTGGAAAGATTCAATAAGGACAGGGAAATTAGCTGCTATTAAACTTATGGCATCTCTTATCTCAGATGTAGAGTTACCATTTTTTCTTCTACGAGATAATGGTGGTTCCGCCTCCGGGGCTGCGTGGTCACGATAAGATGATTCACCTACCTGTGGGGGCAACCCATCAATGTGTAAATTGGTTGCTGATGCTTTCCCCACATAGTCAACACCTCTGGATGATAAAGCGGCTGCACCAGCTCCAATCGTAGTTGTGTTACTAAAAATTAAATCCAAACCATCATAATCCTCAACAAATTCATGTCGATAGTCCACAGCATCAGGATGGGCCCAACACAAATGACAATAATCATATAACATAATTATATCATCTAATACAAAGCAACTTAATGATGTATTATTTGATTTGTATCATGTATAATACTTACTTGAAAATACTCATCCCACACTTCTTCCAGAGCAGTAATCTTTTGTGCATGCCTATCCCATTCAAATCTAGAATTTGATACCAGCAATGCTTTAACATGATGAAACCTTTGTTTTAAAATCTATAACTTGCTTTTAACATGAGTCACTGTCTTCTTACTATTAAACTTTCTATTTAGTTGAGGAAGAACATTCTCATTTATATTTTTTTTAAAATATCCCATTCTCCTATCGATTCTCATTTTTGACTTCATCTACCAAAGTCTTATAAGTTCTTTAGTTTCCATAGCTGACCATTGCTCATAACCTGACTTTCCTTTTACTCTTCTCTCTTTCCCACCATGGCTTGCCGTACCTATAATAAGGGAAATACAATTGCATCATCAATCATATATAGTCTCATGCCAGTACAACAAGAGGCTATCAACCAAATGTAAAACCAAACACAAATATATATCAATTAAGCTAAATACCATGCAGCTATAGAGTACGAGTTTAATAAAAAACAGTCACCAAATGATGCCTATAAATGACTTATTCACAATGCTCTGCATAGTATAACTGATTCGCCCTTGTCCTGGAAACCAACATATAAGGAAAAAAGAGTTCTCCAATAAATGACTTAACACTAAAGGAAGCCTATAAATGACCAATTAGTTGTCTCTTACTAGTGTTTTTCAACAAAAATGACAAACACTTCAAGTTCACATCAAAGACAATTTGTAAAGAAATATAGAAGACTCCAATAATAGCTAATCCCAGATAAAAGCACCACTGCCATTGAGTAGAAGATCTAAATAAAGTGAGAAAAAATCATTAAAAAATACAAAGCATGGTCAAAAGAACAAGAAGCTAGGTTAATTTTATCCCTCAAATTCCAGCAGCAGTTGTCCTTTATTGTCAAACCTTCCCCTGAAAAATGTTGAAGTAGTGCTTTCACACTTCTGTGAACCAGTCATAATCATAATCAAGTAGCGCCTTTTCCCAACTAATTGGGGTCGGCGACAAATGAACCAATAAATGAAAAAAATTATACATACATAGAGAAATATCTACTCCAGTTTGTTTAGACATCATGATGATCTACAGCCTAGAAAAATATTTAGTCTCTATGCAAGATACTTCTAACTGGAAAGTTTGGATTCTTTTCAACAGCATCTAGCAATTTCTCGTAATTGGCAGAATTTGACAACAAGAGGGAAATAAATTTCTATTAAACCTATATAGCATCTCTTCTCTCAGATGTAAAATTACCACTTTCTCTCCGATGAGATGATAATTGTTCAGACTCCAGGAATAGGAACTAGGCACTAGGCACTCATGAGAAGATGATTCACCTACATGTATGGAATCACCACCATGATCATACAAATGATACATAATCATATAACATGTTCATATTATCTAATGTATCAACTTCATGGGAATTAATTCACAAACGCTTACCTGAAAATACTCATTCCACACTTCCTCCGGAGCAGTAATCTTTTGTGCATGACTATCCCATCCAATTCTAGAATCCGATTCCATCAACTCTTTAACAGGTTCGAGCCTTTGCAACATCCTCAACTTGTTTTTAACGTTAGTCACCGTCTTCTTCCTGCTATACTTCCGATTTAGTTTTGGAAGAACATTCTCAATTAATACTTCGTCACTGAATTTCTCATTCTCCATTCGATTTCCATTTTTTACTTCATCCACCAACAGTCTTATAAGTTCTTTAGTTTCCATAGTTGACCATTGCTCATAATTTCCCTTCCCTGTCTTTCTCCACTTGCCACCGCGGCTTGCCATTTCTATGATAATGAAATCATAATTACTTAATAACTCATCTATAGTTACTCATGCCTTTATAAATCATATCAAGCAATTGGAATACCAGAAAGAAATATGAATCAAGTAAGCTAACAATAGAGCCTATAATAACTGATTAATATTGCAATGCAAAGTATGGAAGAGTTGCTACATGGAAGCAGAAATATACATTCTGAATAAAGAGGGAAAAGAGAGAACATAAGCTAATAAAAATTACAGAATGCTGTGAAACATCAAATGAAACTGCATAAAAGCATAAAATATAACATAAACATAAACAATAACTTGTTACTTGTATGACAAATAGGCAATAAAGATCAATGCTCTAGAAAGCAAGAATAAGTTCTTGTAGACGCAACACAGTAAGAATTGCACATGCAAAGCTAACTAGACATATCATGGAAGTAAGATGATGCATGAGGAGAAACTACCTATTGCCTATATCCTTAAATATTAGTTCTAAATGTACAAATCAGCTCACAAAAGAAATCATAAAAGTGATGATATTATAACCCCAAACCTGAAAGAAATTTTAGAGCAGTACAATATAAATTAATTCAACATTAGAGCATCATTGAAATTATCTGGAATATGCATTAATGTGAGAGAGAATCAGCAATAAGAAGATTCAAAGTAACTTATGAACAATGGAATGCTTTCACATTAATTTTATCTGTCAAATTTCAGCAGTAGTGTCATTCTATTGTCATTCCTTACCCTGGAAAAATTATAAAAATAACAATCCTGCAAATCCAAACTAAAATCATGATACTTAAGTATATGCTTCTATTTGTATGAAGGTCATGATCAGTAATGGCCTAGCACAATATTGAGTCTCTACTCGGAAACACAGATGGTGGGAATCTACTATCCAGGGAGAAGAAATTATATTATACTTAAAGACACACGTTTTAAATAGATAAGTATCCGAAAAAGAACTAAAAGACTACGTTCTTAGAGTCTGCATGTCAAATTGCCCTATGATAGCTCAGGGAATAAGTCACCTTATGTTTCGAACAACCAACAGAGCGTATGGATCACTCCATAACCAGATGTATTAAGGTATACTTTCAAGAAACATCTTCTTAAAGCTATATTATTATTCGACAAACTGCTTTCTAGCCCTCAACTTCATTAAAGCAGAACTAAAAGGGGCAACTTTGCAACAAAATTGACACAATATGATACCACTACTGACATGACATGTTTTAAAAGATGCAGCTACTACTACTAATGGAAGCAAACTGTTAAAGCTAGTAATTTGAGGGGTATAATGGGTGGGAATGCATATAAACAAAAGAGATAATGAGAATCATTTATCTTTTTTCTTCTTCCCCTCTAGTTGGTAAATAAGCCTGACATACTAATGGCAGCTATGAAATTCATGCCAGAAAACTAACACCCTCCGTCAATAAAGCTCGTCTGGATATGAAAAAAGACAGGTCCAACATTGCATGGCTCGGTTTGCTCTCTCAGGACCAAAAACACGGGGAGAGGGAGAGAAATTTTGTTTTTCTATAGAGGCATTAGAGTCCAATAAAAATTTCACTCATTTTGTAATGCAGACAAGCTTCATTTGACAAAGTGAGTATATTTTCGGACTAAAGAAAGTAGTTGACATTTACTCACTCCGTTCAATGAACCTGTCTGCATTTGAAAAAAAGACGGGTCCAAGGCTTGCTCTCTCAATACCAAAAACACGGGAAACGGAAGCGCGACTCATTTTATTTATACGGGCTTCAGAGTCCAATGAATTTCACTCATTTGCGTTGCAGATGAGCTTCATTGCACAGAGGGATTTGCACTGCAGACGAGCTTCATAGCCACAGAGGGAGTATAACACTCAACATTACTCACAGACCCCAAATGTAAATTTGATAATTTAACTAGCAACCTAAAAGCAGAAAAACAACAAAAAGAAATACTCCGTCCAATAGTACCTGTCTGCATTAAAAAACCAAAATGAACTCTAATGAAGACAGGTACTTTTGGACGTTAAAACTTGATCATGATAAATGTCAAGCCTTCTACAACGACTACGCGGACAACTCAGTCATGGTTCAAACAAGCAATCACAGATCACGTACATTGACAACCTAGTAATTGGATTTAACACTACCATTTCAAATTCAAGAACCAAATTGAAATTTAAAACCTACAAATTGAAGATGTATATTGAAAAAATTCACCTATCAGAGAAGGAACAGAGTACTTTCCACACTAGCTTCCTGCAGATCTTCAACACTTTCCACACTCAAGGTTTAGGGTCTATTCACCCGAACCCAAGGTTCAGCTCCATAGGAGAACAACGGTGAGAGATTACCCGGCGGTGGAAGGAGAAACCACCGCGGCGAGAAGCGGAGAAGGATGGGTGGGTGGGGAGGAGCCTTCGATTCAGAATACCTAGAAAACGAAGATTTTCAAATGTTAAGATTTGCAAATCTTAAGAGCTAGCTATGGCTTGTGAGTTGTGATATACTCGTATGGAGTATTAACAAGGTAGATGTACCCTGATTCAAGGTGTGAGCCATTGGATTGACATCTGACCGCGCGGTTTAATCAAGGGGACGGGCGGTTATTCAAACCAGGCTGCCCGTGTATTAACACACGCGCAGCCTGATCGAAATTCACGGTCGGCAACACTTCGACACATGTTGACGAGCGTTGGCTAGGGTTGATGTAAATAGGACTTTGACTCTGTTTGGTTGCTACTTTTAGAAGTAATAAAATTAGATTTTTCAAATGAAGTGAAAGTGGTATTTGGTTGGGAAAAAGGTATTCTTGGGAAGAATTTAAGTCATGATTGCATATGATGGCATTTTGTGTAATTTCAAAAATTGACAGGGGCAATTTTTAAAAAATAAACATGGTTTCTATTTTTTTTAAATGTACCCCTGTCATTTTGTAAAAATTACACTAAATACCATTGTAAGAAGTGATGATGACTTCTTTTGGGAAAAGAAGCTGGATTCTAAAACTTCTTTTGAAACCAAACGGGGCCTTTATCAACAATGTTTAAACTTTAAACACTTCCTAAAGCAGAGGTTAGGTTGTTAGTTCGGACTCCCACTTTGTTGGCCACCCACTTAGATTATATCACAATTTACCCTACATATGTATAAAGAAAAATTTTAAAGGGAAAAGTTTAAATGAGATCACTCTCATATAGCTTATATGAGACCACTTTAAATCATAGCCCTTGGATCTTGATCTAACAGCTACAAATAGCCATAATGATCTCACCCACTCCCTGATGTGACACACTCACCTACCCACTGATTTAATATCCATCCTTCGATCGGAATCCAACGGCTATAAAGATTGACCTCATGCTCCTTATATGAGAACGATCTCATGTAAACCCTTCCCAATTTTAAATGAAATCGCTCTCATATAATTTATATGAGGCTCGTTCATGTTTTAGCCGTTGGATCTTGATCTAATGGCTACAAGAGTAAGTGATGGTTCACACTCACCTGATACCCACCATCGGATTGAAATCCAACGATCCAAAAGATTAACCTCATGCTCCTTATATGAGAACGATCTCATATAAACCGATCTCTATATATAATAGGAAGTTGTACATATCTAAGGGGATTGGTGGGGTATGGTGCTATAAGAGGCCAGTTGCTCTGCCCCTAGTAGTCAGGTTCTTGGGACTTAGAAAGAAAAAAGTGTTTGATAATGCCAATACAAAAACAATGATAAACAACATGTCCAAAATGCAAGGTTGTGCACGGGTGGGTACTCTTAGATAGTAGCCATAGGAGCTTACTTTTCCTACTTTCTATCCTACATATTCCCTTCAGTCACTTTTAGTCTAGGAAGCACAGAAACAAATACGGTGACATGATACGGACACAAGGACACGCCATTTTCCTAAAAAGTAGGATACGACACGGCTAATAAAAAATTATTTATATAAATTATAAATATATTTTTAGTATTGTATTACCATATATTTTTCTCCTGAACCTTATAAAAATTACAACTACAAACTTAAAATTATTTTTTGTTCATTATTTATAGCAGACAAGAATGACACAAAAAATAAAGTATTCGAACCTGCTACCCATTACTTAAAAATAGTAACCCTAACCACTAGACTACAAATGCTTTAACATTGATTAAGCGCAAAAATATATATTTTAATTCAGATACGGCAGGACACGCATGCGGCCGTGTCACTCCCATATCTGTGTCTGATATGTATCAGATATGGATATGGCATCGACTTTGCCGTATCCATGCTTCCTAGCTTTTAGTAGATTCATTTTTTTCTCGTATATAGTTCATTTGAAAAAAAAACTGTATCTATTAAAAGTAAACGGAGGGCGTATGCTATGTGCATGTCTATTAACATGTTTATTTTCATCTTGCTAATCATATTGCATACCCTCTTAATTTAATCCCACAGTTTCTTTGGACCATGGTTCACCAACTCACAAGACCATGTAAAAGTAATTTTACCTGGTCTTGTCGAGATCTCACCGAGATCGTAGTGAGATGGTCGAGATTGAGCGAGATAGCCGAGATTTCGCTCAATTTTTCCATGTCGATGCTGGTCAGTGCTGCACGGCAATGCCTTATGGTTAAATTTGGACAGCAATGTCAGAGACCAAATAATTCAAACTTCTCATCATTGGGCTAGCATGTGTAACAATTAGGAATTGGAACATCAAGGTTCATACGATTGAGCAACAACACATAATAACTAGATAATTCAAAAGATTGGTATTTAGCGATTGACTCTCATGAAGACTCGCAATCATAAATCAATATATTGACACAAGAAGCACTTGAACAAGGTATGAAATTCAGATCCAAGAGTGTGGGAAAAATCATCCTACCTAGTCCAAACGTAGTATCTTCTTGCTTCCTCGCGAAGGCTTTTGATTCCTCTACACGATGCCGCCCTTTAGCGCTTCGATCGTTGACTCTTGAGATGAAGGAAAAAGGTGTAAAGCTTGCTGGAACAAAGGAGAAGGAGAAGGAGAAGGAGAAAGTCTTGGGACGTTCACAAAGGATTTGGCTTGAAAAATACCAGCCAACCCTCTCACTTGTGCTTATATAGACCCAAAACCTACTACAACTAGGATATCTCCAAATCAAGACTCCTTCCTAATCCAAACTCTCACTACCAATAAAAAGCTCGCCCTCATTTGTAAGGGACGTTCATCCATGTTAATCCATTGGGTTTTCCTCATTTAATTAGGATTTCAAATTTCTAATAATTCACTATCTTAATCCTAATTACAACACACTGTCATACGCATAATGATATCTATAAAATATACACATTTTATATGCCTTTCTGCCTATTTGTTAGTCGTAATTTTAGTTGAAGTAAGGATAATTAACAGTTAATCATGATTAGGTGAGTAATTAGGAGTTTAATGAATAAATGCGCTTAATTGATTAATTTAGATGTGTTAATTAGATTTATTGGATTTATATTTTATAATGCGTCTAACTGATATTTGATTTTATTTATGAAGGTTTTGAGAGTCCAGATTCAGAGCGCCAAAAGTGATGCACGTCAAACAGTTTCTGTGAAAGATCAAAGATCCAACGATTAAGGAGACACTGACGGGTTTTGAAGAGCCTATTTAGTTAAAACAGTGACATCACGCACAGAAAATACCTAAGCCGTTGGCGTACATCTAAGGAAGAAGACGGGTTTTATTTTTGAGAAGAAGATCCGTTCAGATTTGATCTGACGGAGAATGATGTTACGACGGGTTTTAAAGATAAAAAGGAAAAAAAAAAGAAAAGAAAAGGAAGCACTGAACCGACTGGTTCAATGCCGGTTCGGTAAAAAAGAAAAAAGAAAAAAGAAAAAAGAAAAAAGAGGAGAACCGGCCCGAGCTAAAGCTCGGGCCTTTCGTCTGTTTCAGAAACAGAGCTCTGCTCGATCACGGCGAAGGAGCAGTGGGCCACGGGACAAGGGGCTGAGCAGTGGCCGGTGAAGGGCGACGGTGACGATCACGGCGGAGAGGTTGGCGGCGCTGACGACGGAGGAATGGGCCATGGGCGAAGCAGGTGAGCTCTGACGGTGATCGACTGTGAGAAGCTTCGATCGGAAAAGCTGAGCAGTGGCCGGTGAAGCGAGACGGCGAGGATGGACTCTTACGGCGGCAATCCTGACGGTGATGGTGAGGCAGATGGTCTTCGATTTGGGATCAAATTAGGATTGCTTCTTTGATTAGGAAACGACGAAGGCCTATAAAACCCAAGCCAAACAGAGCGAAAGGAGGAGATATAGGAGGAATCTGAGCCAAACAGAGCTGCCAGAAAATAGGGGGAAAACAGCGAAAAATAGAGCCTTGCTTCGGGGTGTTTTGGCCGGATTCCGGCAGGGTCTTGGCCGGAAGGAGGAGGAGTCGATCGCCGGGAGCAAAAGGCCGGATTTTGGGCTGTTGCAAACTGCTGTCTCGAATTGCTACAGTACGCGAATCATCGGGGAAGACAAGTGAATAGTGAACAGTGCTACAGTGCTTCGGTGAACAGTGTTCCTGCATATGACCAATTCGACGAACCAGGCTTTTTCTTCCTTTTCATCCATGTCTAGCTAAATTTCATTGTACTAAGACTAGATGAAGCTCTGCTGAATTTGTTGACTCTCAATATTTATTTGCAATTCTAAAGTAGTGATTTTTATTCCATATGCTTAATATTTTGTTACGATTATTCTGTTGCTCGAGAGAGGGTAGAGTAATTGTTAGTGAAATTAAACTAAGGGTTTGTTAATGTTCGAGAGGTCTTAGCGAATTCCAAGGTATTATTTGAATAAAAATTGCATTTTTATGATTGATCTTTGCTCGAGAGAGGGAGATTAATTAAGTTAGATTTAATTATTTAGTTGTATGTTCGAGAGAGCTGCACACATTACGATTATTCGTGACCTCGAGAGGGGCACGGATAATTGATCACTTGGAATTGTACGGGTTTAACGACGGAGAGGCTAGCTATTTGGTTTGGGTGGATTCGAAGTCTTAGTATATTTCTCATCATATTATTTTCACATAAATTTCATTGCTTTGTTAAATTAGAACTTTTCATTTTGTTATAACTAGTTTCATAAAAAAATCAAATCTTTCATTAGAATTAAGTTGAATCAGTCCAAGTCCTTTGGGTTCGACCTCGTTTCCACTAGTCTATACGTAGTCTTGTGCGATTGCGAGTAAAATAGTTAAAAAATCAATCAATCACATAACAGTCCACTTCCGACTCTCTCCACGGTCCGTACAGACTTAGGACTTTTTGCAAGCAAATTCGGAAATGAAAGAAGGCTACCGTACTTGTTTGATCAATCACACTGATAGCTTAAATAGTTCACTTCCATTTTTTTTCATTTTTTTTCTTGGTCTTTCACCAGTTACTAATCACGTATACGTATTCTGAAATTTTTATTGGAGTTAGCCTATGAGTCTAGTTTCTAACCCCACTAATTTTATATTTTTCTGATTTTCCTTGAATTAGTTATGATTTAATTACTTCCGACTGTCGACACAGAAATAGTACTGGCCGAGCTTACAATCTTAATCATACTTTACATATCTCGTTCCAAACTAGGAAACTACCATATCTAGGCCAACCAACTAGACGTCTTCTTCCTATTGGTTGATTAAAAAGTGAAATATTTATCTCCTTTTAATTAAGATTTATCTTCCTTAATTATCTCAACCGAACTGATACTTCCCAATCCTCCGCGATACTTACCATATTTACCGCTATTAGGTCAAATCGTAGATTTTGCTCCAAGATTTACTCCCACCTAGGGCTGTTCACGGACGGCCGCGTCCGCGGGGCCGTCTGCGTCCGAAGTGTCTGTGGTCATGTCCATGCCGAGAAGAGTTGTCCGTGGATTTCGGCCACGGACACGGCCAAGGGACCTTGGACAGCCGTCTGTCCGAGGTCCGAGGAGTGGAGGAGGGGTGGCGGAGGAGGAATGCGGGGGTGGAGCCGTGGAGGAGGAGGAGGGCCGCGCGGGGGTGGAGGAGGAGGAAAGGTCCCTCATTTTCGGCCACCGGCGGGGTGGGGGTGGAAAAAGGAGGGGCATGGGGGTGGAGGAGGAGGAGGGCTGCGCGGGGGTGGAGGAGG
This sequence comes from Houttuynia cordata, assembly GCA_039654745.1. Taxonomy (NCBI): domain Eukaryota; kingdom Viridiplantae; phylum Streptophyta; class Magnoliopsida; order Piperales; family Saururaceae; genus Houttuynia; species Houttuynia cordata. The sequence continues at coordinate 17,149,692 of CM077505.1, forward strand.
AGGAGGATGGTTGCGGGGAGGAGGAGAGACAGGGTGGCGGAGGAGGACTGCGGTGGTGGACCCGTGGAGGAGGGCCGCGCGGGGGTGGAGGAGGAGCTCTAGCAAGTGGCGGAGGACGGAGGGTGAGGGGGAGGGACGGCTGGAGGGTGAGGGAGGGGGGGGATACCGACAGGTGGGGCGGTGAGTGAGGGTGGGTGGGGGAGAGGGGGGATACCGACAGGTGGGGGGGTGAGTGAGAGTGGGTGGGTGGGGGAGGGGGGGGGATACCGACAGGTGGGTGGGGGAGAGAGAGGGGGGGGGGGGTGAGTGAGGGGGTGTCTATGTCCGTGTCCGTGTCTTCCAGACAATCAGACACGGACACAAACAATATTTTGCCGGACAACTTCTCGCAGACGCGGACACGGACAACCTCTGTCCGGTCCGAGAATAGCCCTACTCCCACCTTCCGAAGATCATCTAATGGCAAGGTTACCCACGTTCATAAATCACCCCTGGGCCAGTGCCACATGGCTCAGCGCCCATGTCCTGCGTCTTGGCTTAAGTCCTATGTGCACAGGTCTCTGATGTCCCGCGGTTGTACTACTCGTCATACTAACATGCGTGCATCACTAACCACACATCAAAACCAAATTCACTTTACTAATTAAGAGTAATCCACTGAACACATGCCCTGGCGCCTGGCCCCACTCCTGGCGTCAGGTGTTCTCAGACCCTGGCACCAGGCTGGCCTCAGTGCCAGGTTGTGCCTAGCGCCAGGACAAACCCTCGCGTCCTGGTTTTCTACTACTATTAGCCATGCGATTAACAAATTATATCACATCATTAAATCGAATAACCAAAGCACATCACGTAACCAGAAATCAAATAAGGAAATGAAACTTTTATATTTTAGACCAGTTTCCTAAAATAGATACCTTTAGTTAACGTATGAATTTTCTGGGTGTTACAGCTAACATATGACAACAGATGAGGCATAGATAACAAAGAGAAGACAAGTATTATAGGCAATTAGTGAGTAAATAACAGAATCACACATTGCTAATATATAATAAATTCAAACATATGACCAACAGATGACAAATCTAAACAATTAGTAAGTTTAGGAGATGTTACTGTCACCAGCAGAGGAGACGGCGGCCGTCGAGGGAGAGGCTCAAGACTCGCTCAAAATCCAAGATAGGAGCAAAGCAGCGGCGGTCACTGGGAGAGAGCGGTCGGCCGGTCGTGGGAGAGAGAGGTCAGAACTGTCATCGTCGAGGGAGAGGCTCACAATTGTCACCGACGGTCGCCGGAGAGAGCGGCGGTCGCCGGTCAGGGAGAGAGAGTGCCGGTCGGGGAGAGAGAGATCGGGGAAGAGAGTGCCAGTCGGGGGAGAGCGGTGGTCGGGGGAGAGAGTGTCGGTCGGGGGTTAGGGGCGAGAGCGGCAGTCGGGGGAGAGTGTCACTCCCCAAATTCCACAACCCCAATATATGCGGAAGCGATAATCTAATTAAGGTTATAAGGGTAGGAATCTGGGACGGACCGAATACTCGAATCATCACATACCCAATTACATTCTTGGGTCATACTGGATCGATAAGACTTAAACCATATCCACGCACATGATGTAGAATAACAAAAAGAAGTCTCATTTAATTATTACATTATTCAACAAGTCTCCACAACTAAAAATAAAATAAAATGGCACACAGGCCGCAAGTCCACAATCATCAACATAAACAATAAATTAAAGTAATTCGTCTCTGACTTCAGCGTCCAACAGCCCCAAAAGTAATAGCCGATCATTTCCGTTCCAACTTAATCCCTGCATCAAAGGATGCATGAGTATTCCATAGGAAATACCAGTAGGATACAAGAAAACCCACAATAGAACAATAATTCAAATGCCAAAAGGTTCAAAAGTTGAAGACAAGTTCATATAGACTCAGGATCAGCAATTATGCAGTTGGCTTACCAGGAAACCAAACATCATCCGAGACTCTCAAAGATCAAGGAAGGATAAAAGTAATATATAAAATTCCAAACTTCCAGAGAGTAAGGAGATGTCACAAGCGTATATGCTCCAAACATCCAAAGGGTTAAAGATAACAATTTCTGCTCTCAACTCTGTCCACTTCCCCTATGGACATCAATACCAGAACATCCTAGAGGTTCTATAGAGGAAACCGGCCATGCGTCTAGGGATGCTGGCCCCATCGGTGCTTACGGGCACAATGGGCAGAGATTGCAGACCTCAATGGGCAGAGATTGCAGACCTTCTGTAATGTCATACAATCTAAAGCGCACGCGATTGCCGTCATCGGCTGAACTACAGAGGTTCAATAAATCTGAGACCTTCATGGGTCTAGCTATGGCTCGTGAGCATGCTATGATTCCAACTAAGAGTTCTCATAAATGACTCTTAGCGGAGAAACAGATATTTCAACCGATTGACACTGAATACATCTGAGCCATCTCATTAAGAGGCTTGGAACATATCATTCTAAATTCTACTCTTCGTAGGTGTGCAAGACCATGCTTGAACTAAACTCGAATTGACTCATAAAAGAGTGTTCAATATCTTAAAACAATTGGGTCTGGGAACTCAACTGAGACCCGACAAAATGAATCATCAACGAGACACCACAAGATTCGCCAAAGATCACGCTCTGCCACCTTCACCGTACCTAGCCCTAGAGTTGACAATCCCCGACAGAGAAACGATTGAATGACTTGCCCATAATAGATCACATCCTAGGCATTAAATACAGGTCAAGCAATGAGGCTTATTGAACAAAGGATTGTTCAAGATAAGAGACACAAAGGACGATTAATTACAGACAATTGTTCTCAGCTCTAAGACCCAAAAGTAGACTTTTATAGTTACTGTTACAAAGGCCCTAGAGGTCTTATCACCTTTAATTAGTGGTTTAATTACTATTTTAATCCATAATTATTAGTAATATTACGGTTTAGGGTTTTTTAGAACCAAAAACAGTGTTCTGCCCCAAACAGAACAGTCCACTTCAAATGATCACCACTTATTGTACAGAGCGAATCAACCTATAAAATTTTTAATACAGATAGCCCTGGGAGTCTAATTTACAACCTGATAGACGCATAATTTTTAGATTTTTGTACAATTAGTTATCATTTTTCGATTAGGGTTCGTCGGTGCAGGACCAGTCCTGGGCGAGAACAATTAACTTAAGTTATACTAATTAACTGATGTTACAAACTTGATTAATTCCTTAATGACCCTTTCTGACATTATCTTAACCTTCTTAACAACTTTTACAGAACCCAAATGGTTCTGAAATTCATTGATTTCATTCATTTTTTGCTACGATTCCACACCCCGATTAGTGATTTTCTCCACTTAATCCATTGTTCACATCATACCAAATGTGCCATGTATTCCCGGACACTGTTGTGAACAGGGACGTACTAACATAATGTCAGACTCCATTCGGTATGACAGAGAGAGACTCTTATAAATTTTGTACTAATTAATTCATTGTTTAGCATGATCTGTACTTAGATACAATACTCGCTTGCTAACATGCATACTAGTATGATAGTCTTATGTAATCATAATTAGGACACCTAAACTTAGACATACAAACATTCTATCATGCTGGACTCTGACTTAAATATTACAACTTTTCAACATCAAAGGCTTAGATAGGTACTTTGATCACATTTAAAAGATATATGACAAAGGATCACTCCGATTTTAGGCAATCGGTTATGCTTACAATCAACATGATGCACAACCATCAAAGAAAGTGGACAACTAATTCTGGACAGACGTCATATACAACTCACAGAGCATAAAGAACATATCTTTTCAAGTCGAGTGAAGTGGGGATGTCATCTAGGCATGGAACGAGAAGTATTGGCGCAAACGTAAGATCAAACACGATAGAACATGCAAACCGAAGCATGTACTTTCATCGCATTAACAACACTTGTAAGACATGTAAATAGAACATGCTGTAGGATATGAAAACAATAACATCATACACTCATGATCACACAAAGATTAGAGAAAATGAATTGTGGTAAAATATTATCCTACCTTGTGGAAACCGATACCAAAAAATCGTAAATCGGTTTCTACTTGATCTTGAGACTCTTCTTCTTCGCGCAAGCACCAAGAAAACCACCAACGGTCACACCGCCACCTTGGACGAACAAAGGAGGAGGCTAATTGCTTTTCCCTCTTGCTAGCACGTTCTCCAAAGCTCACCAAAAAGGGTGCCGGTCTCTCTTATGGAGGGTTTAAATAGAAGAAGCTTAAATCTCTAGGGAAAACCTCCACCGTTGATCAAACACTCATCCAAGGGCCATGATCCATAAGAAATAAAGGTGAATCTCTTAGTTAGGGACGTGATCAATCCATCCCAACAGCTACACACCTTGGTTGGTAAGTATCTTAGACCAAATCACTTAGTTACCAAACCGATTTCAAGCAAATATCTTAATTGAAGACAATTATCCCAAGTTTTATTTCCTTGACATATGGCATGCTTCATTCACATGGAAAGGGCCATAATCTCATCCCAATCACGTTCACAAACTCCCAAAAAAAATCTCATTCTTTTCCATAACTAATTCTCCATTTAAATACATTGACAATTAGCTAGGAATTAGGGTTTTCAATTTTGAAACACTTACCAAGATTTAGATCCGTTGATTAGGTCTAATTAGGTAAGACACGTCCTCCAAAGATCCCCCAAAACTAGTCCAAGAGGTTCTCCAATGGATTTGCCTCAAAAAACGCAAAATTAACGGCGATCGATCGGTCCGTATACGCGATCGATCGTCTGGCGATCGATGCGTTACAAAAGCGATCGATCATCTCCCGATCGATGCCATACAAAAGCGATCGATCGGTCTGACGGAAAAACTTTAAATTTTGAATTTTTTTAAATTAAATTTTAATGAGTTTTTTAGAACTCAAAATTACTCCCTTTGAGCAATAAAATTTCACTTTATTAATATAAAATTTACGGTCGCTACAGAGAGTGTTAGGGTTTTACGTTTTTTTTTGTGGGTCGGGTAGGGTCGGGCCATCGGGCTATCGGGCAAAATTGACAGCCCTACCTAGTATCACAACTTGCATAACTCACCAAAACCACTAACATAACGAATTGCAAGCTTATCCCAATGCAATCACAACCTCAAGGTAACCTAGTATCACAACATGAATAAGTCACCACAACCACTAACCTAACGAATTAAAAAGGGGTTGGAAGTTAGTGTATGTAGCAAGCTTGTCCCAATGCAATCACAACCTCAAGATAACCTCCTATCACAACATGCATAAGTCACCACAACCACTAACACAACGAATTAAGGTGTTAGAAGTTAGTGTATGTGGCAAGCCTATCTCAATGCAATCACAACCTCAAAGTAACCTAGTATCACAACATGCATAAATCATCACAACTCAATCACAACGATTTGGAAGTTAATGTATGTGACAAGCCTATCCCAAATGCAATTACAACCTCAAGGTGACCTCCTATCACAACATGCATAAGTCAACACAACCACTAACACAACGAATTAAGAAGGTGTTGGAAGTTAGTGTATGTAGCAAGCCTATCCCAATGCAATCACAACATTAAGGTAACCTAGTATCACAATGCCACCACAACTCAATCACAACGATTTGGGAAGTTAGTGTATGTGGCAAGCCTATCCCAATGCAATCACAACATCAAAGTAACCTCCTATCACAATATGCATAAGTCACCACAACTACTAACACAATGAATAAACAAGGTGTTGGAAGTTAGTGTATGTGGCAAGCTTATCTCAATGCAATCACAACCTCAAGGTAACTTAGTATCACAACATGGATAAGCCACCACAACCATTAACATAACGAATTAAGAAGGTGTTAGAAGTTAGTGTATGTGGCAAGCCTATCCCAATGCAATCACAACCTCAACACAACAAACTATCACAACATGCATAAGTCAGCACAACCTACATTTATATCATCACAACATACATAAGTCATCACATCCTACAAATATAGCATCACAACTCAATGTCCGACTCTGTATATAAGCTATCACAACCTACATTTACACGACAAAGATCACAACCTATATTTCGACATAGATCACAACTGAAAGATATATCATCCCAACCTATATCGCAACCTCCTGTTACACCATCACAACCTATCATCAACCTAGAGAGATATCATCACAACCTCTATCATCAATGCAATCACAACCTCTAATGTCAAATGTAACCTTGTCATACTAACACCACATAGTCATATGAAACCGAATAAAGTCTATCATATAATTGGTACATAGCCCTCGATCTTCGAGACTACGTACCACACCAACCATTTTCTAAACTTTTTGACGTTGAACCTTTGAAGCTCATCGTCGAGCGCCTTCTTCAATAAGTAGTAGCACATAAAAACCCCGCAATCATCACCGTTGCCCTGCGTCTCGGGAACTGTTGTGAATGTCATGCCAGGACGTCAGCACACGTAGGATGAATATCGCTGGATTCTATGATTAGGATTAGTTTCCTTTTTCGTATCAATTAGTGATTGTAATAAAGGCCATGATTGGATGTAATCATGGCCTATTATGTCGTCATTGTGACGTTTCTCTAATTAGATGTAATAATGTCCTAAGATGTCGTCATAATGATGTCATGTCATGCCGTCATTATGTCTTCTAGAGTCTTCTATATAAGGGGGTCTTCCTCCTCCTTTAGGACTTATGCAATAAGAAAACACTATTTCCTCTACCTCCTTTTCTTCTTCATTTCCCCTGCCGTCAAGGCATTCCTTGTGACCCTATCGGGTCACAACACTGGTATCAGAGCAGTTCCGATCTGCGGAGCCTCATGCCTCCTCGCAAGCAGCCAACCATGGCTGCGGGGATGTCCTCTGAGCAAGAACAGGCACACGATGTTGCAAGCCCGAAGGCTGACCCTGACCCCACACAAGCAACCATGGTTTCTGTGTTATTGGGGATTCAAGAGCAATTAAAGGTGATGAATGTGGCGCACGAGGAAGAGAGAACCAGGTGGGCAGCGCGAGAGGCCATGCACACTGGCCCCAATGCTACCCCGCCACCACCAAAACAAGGGGGCTCTCAACCGGTAGGTGGTTCTCTGCTAGGCCAACCCTTTGGCCATCCTAGTTCTCAAGGCATTCCCATTGGGTCAATCCACGTTGAGATGTAAGCAGGTCACACAGGCCAGGGAACACAAGGCACAGAAGGTGCTCGAGGAAATGGCTCAATGACTGTAAGAACACGCAATATTCAGCGTGAGATGGAGGAGGACTGGGAAGAGTTCTCCGGGTTCCACGGAGGACAACGGAACAGCGCTCGACTGCAGTTTCCTAGGTACAGTGGAGAGGATGATCCGGTCGAATGGCTATACAAGGCTGATAAATTCTTTGCCTGCCAGGGAACCTATTCTGACGAAAAACGACTTCGGGTCGCTGCCTTTCACCTGGATGGCGATGCATCAGTTTGGTTTAGAGCCTTCGAAAAAGAGGTTCATCGGCCAACATGGGTCTCCTTTTCTGACGAGCTATGCATCCAATTTGGTCCAAATGAATTCCAGGACTTCAATGAGATGCTCTCTACTCTGCGTCAGACTACCACGGTGAGAGCATATTACTCTGATTTTATGAAAATTGCCAATTGTTTACCGGACTGGCCAATGGCTGCACTCGTGGGAACATTCAAACGGGGCTTGAAGCCGAAAATTGCTGATGTGATGCGACACTTCCCCTACCAGACTATGCGGGAAGTGGTGCGTCATACACGTATTGAAGAAGAAAAGTTGGCCCGTCAACGACGAGGGGGTCGTGGAGGGCTGCCTCTGAGGACGTACACTGGCCAGAACCTTGTCTTAGCCCCAGCGCCTGGCCCAGGTCCCAGCCGACAGACTTTGCCAGGAACCCCGCTAGGCTCTCCAGCCACTCCTGTTCGCCGTCTGACGACCCGCCCAGATGGAGGAGTGGCAGGTGAAAGGACTCTGCTATCGGTGTGATGAAAAGTTTGTCCCGGGCCATCGCTGTTCTATTAAGGGAAGTCTACTCATTGAAGAAGTGGAAGACGCAGGAGTGGATGACCCAGAAGAGAGTGCCGAACTCTATGACCATGTACAACCGGAGATCTCTGTCCATGCTTTTTTGGGTACCTTTACCCCCAGGACCATGCGTGTTCAGGGTCAGCTGAAACGCCAACAGGTCGCAGTACTCATCGATAGTGGGTCAACACATAACTTCATTAATGACAAGGTGGCACAACGCCTGGGGTGCTATGTCTCCGAGTCCAAACCCTTTGATGTCTTGATTGGGGACGGCAAGCACCTTCGCAGCATGGGGGTGTGTTCTCAGATCGAGCTAAGGATCCAAGGGCACTCGTTCGTCACTGATTTGTTCCTTCTACCCACGAAGGGTGTGATCTACACACTGCGTACTGCCAAAAGAACACTTCGAGCGCTTCAAGAACAATGTGTTAGCCCGCAAGATAGTAAATATGGACCTGAGGTGGACAAGATGGTCTGCCCAGGACGAGCTATATATCAAGATATCATCAAAGAAGACGAGTACAAACCAACGGAGGTACGGGCGAAACAAGTCATTCATTAGGCTCTGAAAAGTGGCTAGAGCATTGGTCAGGCCAAAGGGCATGACGAGGAACTCATAGTGACCGTCATGAGTTCGGAAGGCTGTCTTGTGTATGTCCTGGGGTTGCATACGGATTTGATGATAACCCAAGCGCAAGTCCAGTTTGCTGAACACGGCCACCCCTGCTAGTTCATCCAGTAGTTCTTCGATCACCGATATTGGATATTTATCTTTGATCGTAATTGCATTGAGCGCACGATAATCCACACAGAAATGCCATGATCCATCTTTTTTGTGAACCAGGAGAACTGGAGAGGAGAAGGAACTAGTACTGGAGCAAATGATACCTGTTTGCAACATCTCCCGGACCAACTTCTTGATTTCAGCTTTTTGCACATGTGGATACCGGTATGGACGAACATTGGCGGGCTGAGCTCCAGGTGTGATCGGAATGGAGTGGTCGTGGCCCCGGGCTGGCGGAAGGCCAGATGGTTCGGCGAAGATGTCGGCATGTTCTGAAAGGAGGTCGAGCATGTCGTCTGGCAAATCTGGTTGGCGCACATCGACGAGAGCACGCTGCTATAGGAAAATACCATGAGGTGCAAACCTGAACAGAGAGCTTACCGCCTGTGCCATGTGCAAGGTGCCCCGCTGCGCACCATGGAGGCGTATACGCTGGCCAGCGACCTCGAACTCCATGATCAGGTCCCGAAAATTCCAAACCACATCACCCAAGTCCTGTAGCCACTGGACGCCTAGGACCACATCGGCCCCTTTCGTAGGTAAGAGAAACAAGTCGGTGACGAAGGAATGTCCCCGGATTAACAGCTCAACCTGAGAACACACGCCCATGCTGCGAAGGTGTTTGCCGTCCCCAATCAGCACATCAAACGGTTTAGAGTCGGAGACATAACATCCCAACCGCTGGGCCACCTTATCGTTGATGAAGTTATGTGTCGACCCACTATCGATGAGTACCGCGACCTATTGACGCTTAAGCTGGCCCTGAACACGCATGGTCCTGGGTGTGAAAGTGCCGGAGAAGGCATGTACGGAGATCTCCGGTTGCACCTGGTCATAGAGGCCGGGCGCCTCTTCTGGCTCAGCCATTTCTTCTTCATCAGCTTCGACGATGAGCAGGCTACCCTTGACGGAGCAGCGATGTCCGGGAACAAATTTCTCATCGCACTTATAACAGAGTCCCTTGGCACGCCGTTCTTCCATCTGGGCCGGAGTTAGACGACGGATAGGAGGAGAAGTAGGGCCTGGCAAGGCTGGCCGATTAAAGCCTGGGCCAGGCACTGGCGTCACGACAGGTAGGGGGGTTGCTGTATGGCCGCAGGTTAGGCCCCCCACTCCCCCCTCATCGCTGACGAGCCAGTTTTTCCTCCTCTATGCGAGCATGACGCACCACCTTGCGCATAGTATGGCATGGGAAGTGACGCATCTCATCAGCAATCTCAGGCTTCAGCCCGCGCTTGAAGGTGCCAACGAGGGCTGCCATTGGCCAATCGGGCAAGCAGTTAGCAATTTTCATAAATTCAGAATAGTAAGCCCTCACCGTGGTAGTTTGCCTCAAGATAGACAGCATCTCGTTAAAATCTTGAAACTCGTTTGGTCCGAACTGGATGCACAACTCGTCGGAGAAGGACAACCAAGTGGGGTAGCGCATCTCTTTCTTGAAGGATCGAAACCAGATTGAAGCATCTCCGTCCAGGTGGAAAGCGGCTACAAGGAGGCGCTCTTCATCAGAATATGTTCCCTGGTATGCAAAGAATTTGTCCGCCTTGTATAACCATTCGACAGGATCTTCCTCGCCATTGTATCTCGGGAATTGCAACCGAGCCAATCTGGGCTCAGCGCTGGCCCTCTGTCCTCCGTGAGACCCAGAAAATTCCTCCAAATCATCATCCATCTCGTACTGAATATTTTGTGGTCGTGGAGCCATTGGGGCATTACCACGAACACCTTCCATGCCATGCGTCTCCAACCCATGGCGGCCACCCTGCACGTCCATGTAAACAGATCCGAATTGCATGCCATGCGGGACAGATTGGCCGGTAGGTTGGCCTAGTAGGGACCCGCCCAACGCTTGAGAACCCCCTGGTCGACCATGGCCTCCAGCCCCCCCTGTTGACGGTGGTGGAGTGGTCATGGCATCAGCCTGCGTGTCTCTATCAGTCTTCATTTGCGTCTGTACGAGCTCGACATTTCTCAATCGTATGTCTATCGAGCTGAGTAGGGCCAGGACAGGATCATGGGTTGAATCAGCATTCGCTTGTGGACTGGTCATCTCCTGCGTCGCTTCTGGCTCTGATGGTGCTCCAGCAGCCATGGCTGGCTGCTTGCGAGGAGGCATGAGCGCCCCTGGATCAGAACCGCTCTGATACCAATGTTGTGGTCACTGTGACCACAAGGAACTGCCTGGTGGCAAGGAGGAAGAAGGAGAAAAAGGAGTAGAGGAAAGATAAGTTTTTTATTGCATAACTGAGGAAGAGGACGATGATCCCCTTATAAAGATGAAGGATGGCGCAGGCCCTAGGAAGCCACGCCATCCACTACAGCCTAATGGGCCATCTAATGGGCCACGATTGACCCCTAATTGCTCCATTACATATCAGTTATCCCAAACGGGTCTGATTACAATATTATTAAAAGGAAAGCTACTAAATATAGAGTCCTAATGCGATATGCCCCAATGTTGTGCTGACGTACACAACAAATTAGTAGAAAGGGACACTTAGATTTAGTGTGTAGAATCTATGACATATCAACATCACCGATTATGGCACATGTCGGCCTTGTTTGGTAGCATTAAAAGAAGCAGGATTCTTGGATTCTTTTAGAATCCAGCTTCTTTTGAGAAATCTCCTTTTTTTGGAGATTTCCCAAAACAATTTGCTTCACTTCTTCCATTGGCATTTGTTGTAATTTCTGGAAAAATGACAGGGGCATTTATAAAAAAATGCGATTTCATCATGAACCCCGTTTTCATTATTGTTCACCCCTGTCTTTTTGTGAAAATTATAAATCCTGCCATCGAACCCTAAATTCTTTCCTAGAAGTGGATTCTTCTCAACCAAACACCTTAAAATGAAAACCTAATTTCATCTCTAAACTATGGATTTCCTACTCTTAAAAGCCTTAACCAAATGGGTCTATCATGTCATTAGCCCTAAACAGCACGCAATACATGTGCGCTCATGGTGTTGGCCTTAAATTGCTAGAGCACACATTTATAGCCTGTGCATGTCGTCGATCTCTAAGATAGAGACCTCCATGGTTCCCTAAAGTAGTGTGCCAGCAACACCCAATAATTTATCATAGTCTACATGTAATAACATGTTAATTGGTCCAGCAAAAGGAATGGGTGGTTTGCTCTGTACTCATCGGTTGAAACCTTTTTAGCGAGAAGACAAAAAGGAATCGGAGGTTGACATTAAATAATGAAAGCTAAATTACATTATATATAAATTTATCTAGCATCCTTACTTCTCACAACTCAAATTCCCAAGTCACTTGCAGCTTGTTAAAAATGGTTTGGTTGAGTATTTTCTTACCCAGTAGGATTGGCCAAAAATAATACAATAGTTCATTACAGGTGATATTATTATTAATATCAACACATTAATATTCAATATATTCGTTTAATTAAAACAACCAAGCATCCTATACGCATTACTACTCTTAGATTCCTTTTAGGTATTTTCTAGTTGTTCTAATACTTTCTTAGGTTCTTGCGACTCTTTCTCTGCATCTTCTTCTTACATTCTTCATACTTCTACTAGTGCTTACTAGTATACAACCCTAGGCCCTAAGTTCTCAGGTCAAGGGTAATTCATTCTAGGTTTTGTCTCTTGTGGAGTCAATTTATATTCTCCTGCATTTTTTTCGATCCCACCAGCCATGCGTAGCAGAATAATCTGAGGAGAATTCATGGTTTCAACTGGTTTGAGTTACATGCATCATGAATTTTATTATAACTCTATATGCATTCTTGATAACTTATGGATCTATGCCCTCAAAATGGCTAGCAGAATAATATGAGGAGAATTCATGGTTTCAACTGGTTTGAGTTACATGCACCATGAATTTTATTATAACTCTATATGCATTCTTGATCTCTTATGAATCTATGCCCTCAAAATGGCTACCCTCGTATAGGGCATTGTGCCTTCCCTCTTGCACGGTTACTCTTATAGCATGTGAATTTTTTTTTCAATTCTATCTTTTACAATCCATGTGAATACTAAAAAAGAAGGTCATTCTAGATTTGAACAATAGGTAGTCAACTCTCGTTCTCGCCCTAACATGAAACATATCCACGGTCATAATACTTGTTGAGCATTCCAATATCATGACCTAAATCTCATTAAATAAGAAATATAATTAACAACCTATTTACTTCTATGCATGCATTAATGATTCGTAGATCTCTAATCATGCAATAATCTATCATATTTCATTCTTCTAGCAATCTTTTATGTTATAATATATGATTTAAGTTGAAGTTGCACGAATCCTACCTTAATTAAAGCAAAATACTCATTCTTCTTCTCTGACAATCCTTCCTCTTCTCTCTGGCTTACGACGACCACTTATCCATCTGTGGTTTTTATAGAGTTCAATTGACCATTCATTAGACAGGAATAGGTATTTATATTTTAGGTTTAAGATAAGTACAAGGTTTCCTAGTTTAACCCATTTTTCATATCCTACGACAACTTACTTGTTGTTGCTGACTTGTTGATCATTTAAATATAAACCCTTGCAAGTGCACAAGGCAATTATACTACGGCGAGTATAGAAAGAGTTGTCAAAACTCAGGGACGGTTAAATAATTTACCAAATTCAAAAGAAATTAGCAGTTTTTTAATTAATCTAAGAAAGCGATGAACTTTAACTAATCTAACAAAGAATTAATCAATCTGGAAGAGACCAAGGCTTCGAATCCACCACAATAATCTAGTGTATCATCTCTCTCTCTCTCTCTTTTGAATAAAGATTTCCAATTAGCTAGCATATTCCTCTCGGATATACATTGTCAATTCAAATTATAGTGCTCTCCACTCGGACGTAACACATAAATCAACTAAACACATGGAACTGTGATCTATCTATCTATCGAGTATAAACCAATGAAACTTTATTGATATATAACACCTCAATCTACTCACGTTCCTCTCGGACACGCAAGTATTCTTCGGATTGAAACTCACAAGAATTCACTCTTGTCTCTCTCGAGTATAAAGAACAAACCTTAACAAATTAACAGTGATTATACAATAAAATCCATACACCAACTAGAGTAAAACATAAGATGAGAGAAAAAAAAACTACACAACCAAATTATTGAGCTTCATCTATGCCTTGGAGAAGTGTTTAGCCTCGCATTGGAAGAGAAATCAATATTGTGTTCTTCATTTTCATCTTTTTCTTCTCTCCTTTGCTCTAGCCTCCAAATAACTCAAGATCTTCCAAAACGTTCCCCTATAAGGCCTATTTATATGTTTAAGAGAAACCTCAAAGTCCCCTTCCAAATCCGAGTCAAAATACGCTTGATTTAGGTTTTTCCGCACATGGCGATCGATCGCTCTGTATTGCCGATCAATTGCTTCCCGATCGATCACTTTCCTTCGTTAATTTCTACGTTGTTGCGCCGATCGTCCATTTCATCTCGACTGCTGATCGATCATTTTTATTCCCGATCAATTGTGTTTACTCTATTACGCAAATTGAAAAACTCCAGTAGATACAATCGATCGTTTTGAGTGCCGATCGAACGTTTTCTTCGATAATGCTGTTTCGCGGCCCCGACGATCGATCATGTATGAAATGCCGATCGATCGTAGTTACTGTTTATAATTTTCAACTGGTTATAACTTTCTGCTCCGAACTCCGAATTGTACGAGGTCAGTGGCGTTGGAAAGCTGATTTCTTGATCTTTAACATGAAGCATGAATCAGTCTAATTAGAGATGTGTACACGAAGTTATGATGATTTAACCATTTAAAGTCCCTTTTCAACTCATTTATGTTTCTTACTCTTGTTTCCTACAAATACTGAAAACTACATTAAAGTAGCACTAATTCTAATCAAACACTAGCATAAACATAAGCTTAGGAGATAATGAAATACATATTTCATGTGTAGATCACACCCCCAAACTTACATTTTACTAGTCCCTAGCAAAACAAAACAAAACAAAATCAAATAAACAACTAAAGGAACTAATGCATAAAAGTAAACGCCACTTTCGTAGGGAGCACAATTGCATTGAGCGTATGCAACAAGCCGTTAAACCTCTAGGTGGCCCTAGTAGGACGAGTTGTGTTTCATGAGGGTTTGCAACCATGCTACCCATAAACATGTATTTATAAATCTAATTAACCTGAGTGCAAATAAAATAAAATAAAACATCACAAAACAAGCAAACCTATTATCCCGACAAATGCAAACCACAATGCTTAAGGAATCAACAACACGTACTTGGTTTATAATCAATGGGAATATAGAAGCCCTCAAGTAAGTGGTTTTATTCCACACTTTCATCTTGAAAATTTCTGCTCAAATATGATATAGCATGATAATGTAAATAGTAAAAGTATAGAACATTGTAGTTATACATTTTAAATTTCTATTTAACACAGATCTAGTGTTACCCATTAACCAAAGAACATCAGAATCTACATAGTCATCGTAATCTTTTGGTTCATGATAGCACAAATGCCTACGCGCCTCATTCGGGTGCAATATTCTTGATTTGAGAGGATAATACACCTTAGACTTTTTTTTTCAATAGGACGATGTAAGGCCTGACTTCAAGATGCTTAGGATTAGCAATGACTCAGGCCAATGACTCCCAACCAGTTTAGCTTATGGCATTAGATTTTAAGTATAGACCGCTTCGGGCCCGAGCATCAGCCTAAGTTAATCCTATAATAGTCGAGCACCCATTTCTTTATTTTGTTTTTTCATTTTTCGCATTTTTTTTCAGCATTCATATTTCAAGTATCTTTATTTTTTTCGGGCTGTATTATACTCTCAACCTATTTCCGGTTCCAATCCCTCGTCATAGCCAAGTAAATGGTCTATCATGATCTTTTAAGCTCAACAGACAACTACATGTCATCCAATGACTCTGGCTAAAGACATCCCATTGTAAATTAGTATTCAATAAATCTCTAGATGGTATTACTTTATCTACTTGTGTGTGAGTGAGTTTTATTAGCTCAAGCACCTGTTCCAAGAGGACTATAACAGACAGATATGCTCAGTTAAGTGTTTCTCTCCTCCAGTACACTTACTCACACTTCCAATGCAAATTAATCACTTAAGAATTGAAGCATGCACTATTATGGGATAAATTATCAAAACCTAACAAAAATACTAACAAACACTCCCAAGAACTACTCAAATTTTTATGGTTTTTTATTTTCTAATTTTTTTATGCAAGCAATATTCCCTCCCCCAAACATATTATGAACATTGTCCTCAATGTGAACAAGATATAAAAAAAATGACAATGATCATATAACAAAGAAAATAAGAAAAAGAGAGAATACACCTGAATACGTGGGTTGCCTCCCACTAAGCGCTAAGTTTAACGTCTTCAGTCAGACTGAGCCATTTGTTCAACTTATACAGGGTATTTCAATCCAATGTTCAGTCCATCTGTGGTCCTACTGATCGTTTAAATATAAACCATTGCAAGTGCACAAGGTAATTGTGCTACGGCGAGTATAGAAAGGGTTGTCGAATCTCAGGGACGGTTAAACAATTTACCAAATTCAAGAGAAAAGTTGTAGTTTTTAGTTACTCTAAGGAAAGCAGTGAACTTTAACTAAACTAAGCTGAGATTAATCAATGGAGAGAATTATCAAGGCAATGAATCCTCCACTAGACATACAATTACTACTCTTGATTATTATTACACGCAGATTGACATGATATGGTAATTTATGTTCTTGGTTGGACACACGAATCACTAATGAATTCACTAACGTTCTTGGTCAAACACACGAATCACTAATGAATTCACTAATGTTCTTGGTCGGACATGAAAGTTCATCCACTATTGTGTAATCAATCCTATACTTGGTCAGGCATAAAATCAACCACAAACCTATTCTTGGTTAGACACAGGGATTAAAAAGATCTAATTTCATTCATATCTATTAAGTCTATGGTCAAGCACTAAAAAAACTCATGAAATGGCATTAAGCATGAATCATAATCAACTTTATTAAATGAAACTAACAAGAGTAGCAATACACATATCTAGGGCTTCATCTAGCCTTGACAAAGAATTTAGTTACACATAGAAAGAGAGAAAAGAAAAGCCTGTTTTGACAGTTCCATTAGTATGAATTTCTTCTTCTTCTTTGGCTCCAAAAGACTCCTTCTCTTGCTCTTCTCTAGCCTCCAAAATAGCTCCAAAGGGACTCAAAACTCTATTTTCTAATGCCCAATATGTTCTCCCTTAAGGCCTATTTATAAGTTCGAAGAGAAACCCAAAGTCCCCTTCCAAATACGAGTCAAAATAGGCTTGATTTAAGTTTTTCCGCACAAACCGATCGATCGCTCCGTATATCCGATCGATCGCTTGCCGATGAATCAATTTCCTTCATAAAATATTGCGTTGTTGCGCCAATCGTCTGTTTTCTCTCTTCTGCTGATCGATCATTTTCTTATTGATCGATTGTGTTTACTATATTGCACGAAACTAAAAACTCCAGTAGATACGATCGATCGTGTTGAGTGCCGATCGATCGTTTTCTTTGATAGCACTATTTTTGGCTATGGCGAGCAATCACGTATGAAATGCCGATCGATCCTAAGTACTGTTCATAATTTTCAACTGGTTATAACTTTTTGCTCCGAACTCCGAATTGTGCATGGTCAGTGGCGTTGGAAATCTGACATCTTGAACATGAAGCATGAATCAGTCCAATCAGAGATATACACATGAAGTTATGAAGATTTAACCATTGAAGTCCCTTTTCACCTCATTTCTGCATCTTGCTCTTGTTTTCTACAAAAACCAAAAACGACATTAAAGTAGTACTAATTTTAATTAAACACTAACATAAACATAAGCTGAGGAGATAATAAAATGCATATTTCATGTGTAGATCACCTACTACACACATTAGGGTTAATGAAAGAAATAGCAAGTGGATCATGAGAACAAATCCATGGAGGTGCACCATCCACCAGAGTGTCAATCATATGAACTGCATATGAATCATCTGGTGGTGGATGCTGTTTTTGGGCATTAAAAACATTCAGTTTGACATAAAAATTACCAAACAAAAATTTTAGCACCCCATCTCGACAATTTATATTGGCATTGGACGTCGCCAATAATGGACGTCCCAAAATCACAGGAATTTGACTACCAATGTTCTGTACAGGTTCTGTATCTAGGACAATGAAGTCCACAGGGAAGAAAAATTTATCCACTTGCACTAGAACATCTTCAATAACACCACAGGGAACTTTAATGGATCGGTCTGCAAGTTGTAGTGTTATGGTAGTCAGTTTTAACACTCCCAACCCAACTTGCTCATACACAGAGTAAGACATCAAATTGACACTCGCTCCCAAATCTAACAATGCCTTGTCCACAGTATGATTCCCTATCACACATGAAATTATTGGACATCCTGGGTCCTTATACTTCAGTGGAAGATTATGTGTCAATAAGGTACTCACCTGTTCTGTAAGGAAATCCTTTTTAGTCACATTAGATTTAGCTTTTCGCTTTTTGGTACAAAGATCCTTAAGGAATTTTGCATAGGCAGGGACTTGTTTAATGACATCTAACATTGGGAGATTGACCTTAACCTATTCATACACATCGAACATCTCCTCCATCTTTTGGTGTGATTTATTAAACGGGGAGGGTTTGTCTAGGAATATAGGATCTTTCTTTTTGGGCCTCGGGTTGGTCATCCTACTGGGTTTGAGAACTAACAGGTAGCGCCTTGATTAGAGTGGGTTCTCTTTCTATCTCAGGGGCAATGTTCTCACCCAAGGTACCTTGGGACAAGTCCTTAACCCTATTGTCGATTTGCCTCCCACTACTTAGGGTAGTTATGGCTTGAACTTGTTCAGGAGGGTATTGGGAGGGCTAAACTGCAAATTGGCCTCTAGGGTTTTGTCGGGGTTGGCTAGGCAAGGTTCCTGCTTCCCTCTGGTTCATGGATTAGGCCAGCTGTCCTAATTGGGTCTCTATCTTGGCGATAGACTGGGTATGAGAATGGACAAGCTGGGCTTGGGTTCTTAGCTCTGCTCTTATCTCCTTCTGTTCAGTTTTAATCTCGGTTAAGTGTGAGAGGAACATTTGGTTCATTTGGCTCATCTGGTCTTCCAAGGAAGGTCACCTATTAGACTGGCCAAAGGAGGCTGAGGGTGCTTGGTAGGGCTGAGATTGGCTTTGGAATTCTGGTTTTAGGGTTGGATTGAAAGCGGGCCCTTGTTCAGGTTGTTTCCAAGCGAAATTCGGATAATTTTGCCATCCCGGGTTATAGGTATTTACGTAGGGGTTATTGGCTATAGGGTAGGTTTGTGCAAGGTTGACATGCTCCTGTACAAGATCTGGATACTGGGAGGCTGAGGGGCAGTCAACTATGGTGTGCATAGGGCTGGCACAAATAGCACAAGCATTTTGAGAGGTTGGGGTATAAGGTGGAGTCTGAGAGAAAAACCTGTCAAACCTCTCGGTCAGAGATGCCACTTGGTGTTCTAAACTAGTGGTGGCTTTGACATCGTACATGTCTCCCCTTGAGGCATTCTTACCAGGCATATAGCCTTCAGATCTATAGAGGGTGGCACTGTGAAAAGAGTTTTCGCTCAGGTACTCTAGTAGATACCAAGCATCATCCGGGGTTTTCTTCATGAATGTTCCACCACAAGAGGCATCAATTAGGGTCTTGTGCTGATCGTACACTCCCTCATGAAATCGCTGCACTAGTTGCCATTTGGGCACATCATGGTGTGGGTAGGACCGGAGTACGGCTTTCATCCTTTCCCAACTTTTATGGAATTGTTCATTAGGTAGTTGGGTAAAGGTGATGATTTCATTGCGGATCTTATTGGTCCGCCCTACAGGGAAATATTTCTTAAGGAATTCGGCCTGAAGTTCCTCCCAAGTGGAAATGGAGTTGTGTTCAAGGGAGTATAGTCATTCATTGGCTCTGTCTTTCAAGGTGAATGGGAACATCTTAAGGCGCAACTGGCCATCAGATAGTTGTGTTAACCTCCAGGAAGTGTTGGAGATGCCTAAAGGGGTTCTCATTGAGTTGGCCATATATGGTATGTGGGCAGCATCTAGATGATGTTTGGCGTGCGATCAGCATCATTAGCCCGATCACGAATATCAAAAAATCTTTGCCCAAAACTGGGGTCAAGGAGAGACAATGGGTCTAAATTTCGACCATAAGCTAAAGTTGGCAGAGAGAACCTTGTAGGTTCCGCTGCAACAAGATCATAAATAACCATGAAGTCTTGTTCAGGCTGAGGTACATATGTGGGGTGTATGCTGCACATCAGAAACAATAAGGCTCAAGTACAAATGTTTTATCAAAGCCTTGGTTTCTTCCATATTGATTAATTCTCAGTTAGATTAGTTAAAGTTTATCGCTTTCTTAGATTAATTCAAAAACTGATACTTTCTCTTGAATTTGGTAAATTATTTAACCGTCTATAAGGTTCGACAACCCTGTCTATACTTGTCGTAGTAGAAATGCCTTATGCACTTGCAAGGGTTTATATTTAAACGATCAAGTTTTTAGCGCCACTGCCGGGGACGGAAGCCAATAGTTTACCGAATTCTTAGCTAATAGAGTAGTTAGTTTTAGACTAGTTTAGTTACTTTATATTTCTTTCAATAGCTTAATTCTATTTTTCATTCTTCTACAGGATTAAGAGAAGACGTGGAATTTTCGCCAACGTTGGAAGGGCCACCCCTTCTGACTCTTTGCACTCTCTTAACCTTCCCTTTTAGTATAAACTGAGTGCTTGGTGTTTTCCATTTCCTTTTTGGGATTGCATGACGTGCTAGTTGTCGGTATTAGGATTGCTAGTTGTCGCTACCTAGGATTGATGTTTGCTAGTTGTCGTTATTAGGACTGTTACAAGTTTTATTGCTTTTATTGTGCATGCATGGTCGTCGCTCCCTGAACCCCAACCTTCCCTTCGATTCTGATCTTGAGCGCGTCTATAGAATCTGTAGAACTCCTAGCAACCCGATCCCTGAAAGCCATCCAATGGCAGACAACATGAACCTTGAGGGTGGGAATGGCCTAAACCAGATCCCGGTAGTACCCCATATCCGTACCCTGCACGACTACTACCTTCCCACCACCTACACTTTCCCCTCTTGCATCCGCCTACCTGACAATGTGGCTAATTTTGAGATTAAGGGCAGAGGAGCTATGCGGCGGCGGAGGAGGGCAAAGGGGTGAAGGGAGAGCCTGATAGGTTAGTTTTTTTTATATAGCCGGTTGAACCGCTGCGGTCCGGTTCAGCGGTTTAGCAGTTCAACCGGCCGGTTCTTGCAACCGGGGCAAACCGGTGTGCCCGAACCATATTTCGGACCGGTTCCGGTCGTCCGTGGTCGGACCGGCCGGTCCGGTCTGGTTTTAAAAACCATGGATTATACAATAAAATCCATACACCAACTAGAGTAAAACATAAGATGAGAGAAAATAAACTGCACAACCAGATTATTGGGCTTCATCTATGCCTTGGAGAAGTGTTTAGCCTCGCATTAGAAGAGAAATCATCATTGTGTTCTTTATCTTCTTCTTTTTCTTCTCTCCTTTGCTCTAGCCTCCAAATAGCTCAAGATCCTCCAAAACGTTCTCTTATAAGGCCTATTTATATGTTTTAAGATAAACCTCGAAGTCCCCTTCCAAATCCGAGTCGAAATAGGCTTGATTTAGGTTTTTTCGCACAAGGTGATCGATCGCTCCGTATTGCTGATCGATCGCTTCCCGATTGATCACTTTCCTTCGTTAATTTCTACGTTGTTGCGCCGATCGTCAGTTTCATCTCGACTGCCGATTGATTATTTTTATTCCTGATTGATCGTGTTTACTATATTACAGAAATTCAAAAAATCCACCAGATACGATTGATCATTTTGAGTACCGATCGATAGTTTCCTTCGATAACGCTGTTTTGCGGCCCTGGCGATCGATCATGTATGAAATGCCGATCGATCGTAGTTACTATTCATAATTTTCAACTAGATATAACTTTCTGCTCCGAACTCCGAATTGTGCGAGGTCGGTGGCGTTGGAAAGATGATTTCTTGATCTTGAAGAAGCTTGAATCAGTCCAATCAGAGATGTGTACACGAAGTTATGATGATTTAACTATTTGAAGTCCCTTTTTAACTCATTTCTGTATCTTACTCTTGTTTCCTATAAAAACTGAAAACTACATTAAAGTAGCACTAATTCTGATCAAACACTAACATAAACATAAGAATAAAATGCATATTTCATGTGTATATCACTTGTTATTGGGAGCTGTATGTGAAAATAACAACGACTTGTAAAATCCATAACTTTTGATCTCAAATTCGAAATTCTATAAACTTGGGACCATTGGATTCGTCTTTCTAGCATGAAGTTGCCCTTCAAAATATTTTATACATAAATTCAAAGTTTTCTGAGATATATTTTAAAAATTCTATTTCAGGTCATTTTGTACACTATGACCACTCCCGGTTCATTTGAAGAGTAACCAATGCTTAAGTCATGTTGTCACCTCTTAATCATTTAATATATAAACCTTTGCAAGTGCACAAGGCAATTGTACTACAGTGAATATATAGGGTTGTCGAACGTCAGGGATGGATGAATAATTCTACCAAACTCAAGAGAAGAAAAGTTGTAGTTTCAATTTAATCTAAGAAAATAATAAACTTTAACTACTTTAAGCAAGTTTAACTAATATGGAGAAATACCAAGGCAGAGAATTCAGCACTAATCATGCAATTATTACTCTAAATTATTATTATGCATAAGTTGATATGACACAGTAACTCGTGTTCTTGGTCGGACACACGAATCACCAATGAATACACTCACGTTCTTGGTCGGACACGAAAGTTCATCCACTATAATGTAATTAACTCTATCCTTGGTCGGGCATAGAATTAACACAATCCTGTTTTTAGTTAGACACATGAATAATTAAGATCAAACTTCATTCATAATCAATTAAGTCGATGGTCAAGCACTTAAAATGAAAACTTATGAAATCGCATTAAGCATATAAGAATCAAATCAACTATATTAAATTAAACCATCAAGAGTAGCAATACACATCTAGGGCTTCATCTAGCCTTGATAAGAAAGTTAGTTAGACATAAAAATAGAGAAAAGAAAATTCTGATTTAGTAGATCCATTGACATGAATCACTTATTCTTCTTTGGCCTCTAAAAGAATCTTTCTTTTCCTCTTCTCTTAGGTCTCCAATTGATATCTATAAAATATACACATTTTATATGCCTTTCTGCCTATATTTTGGTCGTAATTTTAGTTGAAGTAAGGATAATTAATTGTTAATCATGATTAGGTGAGTAATTAGGATTTTAATGAATAAATGCGCTTAATTGATTAATTTAGATGCGTTAATTA
This sequence comes from Houttuynia cordata, assembly GCA_039654745.1. Lineage (NCBI taxonomy): Eukaryota > Viridiplantae > Streptophyta > Magnoliopsida > Piperales > Saururaceae > Houttuynia > Houttuynia cordata. Next base: position 17,172,961 of record CM077505.1, read on the forward strand.
GATTTATTGGATTTACATTTTATAATGCGTCTAAATGATATTTGATTTTATTTATGCAGGTTTTGAGAGTCCAGATTTAGAGCGCCAAAAGTGACATCACGCACAGAAAATATCTAAGCCGTTGGCGTACATCTAAGGAAGAAGACGGGTTTTGATTTTGAGAAAAGATCCGTTCAGATTATATCCAGCGGCTGAGATTATGACGACGGGTTTTAAGTTTTAACCCAATGAAAAGAAAAGAAAGAAAAGAAAAGGGAGCACTGAACCGACTGGTTCAGTGCCGGTTTGGTTTAGAAAAGAAAAAAAGAAAAAAAAGAAGAAAGACAGCCCGAGCGAAGCTCGGGCATCTGTTTCAGAAGCAAACCAACGCTCGAGCTCTGCTCGAGCGCCGGTGGGTCTCGACGGCAAGGATGGGTCTTGACGGCGGTTCTGACCACAGCGGCGGAGCTGGGTGTCGACGACGAGGAGTCGAGTTCGAGGATGGTTCAACGGCGACGATCGGATAGCTCGACGACAAACGTAGGTTCTGGTTCGATTGCGGCCGAGAGCACTCGAGCGACGGCGGAATGGCGATGGCTCTCGACAGCGGCCACCTGAAGGAACGACAACCACGGCGGCAATGGGAGAGGTTGATGACGGAGGCAGTGAAGCTTGACGGCGTGCTCAATTGAAAAAATGGCAACTCGTGCTAAATTGGGAAAACAGAGTCGCGCCGGAATTAAAAAAAGGCAATTTGTGCTCAATTGGGAAACAACAAAAATAGTAGCAGAATCGGATTTGGAATTGTGCTTGGATTTGGAATTGGGATAGGAATCGATCCGCATATAAAAAGAGAGAGCTTGACAGAAAAAATAACAGAACTACAGAGCCAAAGTCGCCGGAAAAACCAAAGCTTTTGGAGGTGCGATTGTTGCCGGAATCCGGTGGCTTTGGCCGAAAGAGAGAGAAGGAGTCGATCGCCGGGAGAAAAGGCTGGATTTTGGGCTGTTGCAAACTGCTGGTTTGAAATTGCTACAGTACCGCGTGCGAAGGAAGAAGACAGTGAACAGTGTTACTTCTACAGTGTTTCTGTGAATAGTGCAAATGACTTCTTCGACGAATTAAGCTTTTTCTTCCTTTCTTTTCATGTCTAGCTAAATTTTATTATACTAAGACTAGATGAAGCCCTGCTGATTGTTTGACTCTCAATATTTATTTGCAATTCTAAAGTAGTGATTTTTATTCCATATGCTTAATATTTTGTTACGATTATTCTGTTGCTCGAGAGAGGGTAGAGTAATTGTTAGTGAAATTAAACTAAGGGTTTGTTAATGTTCGAGAGGTCTTAGCGAATTCCAAGGTATTATTTGAATAAAAATTGCATTTTTATGATTGATCATTGCTGGAGAGAGGGAGATTAATTAAATTAGATTTATTTGTTTAGTTGCATGTTCGAGAGGGCTGCACACATTACGATTATTCGTGACTTCGAGAGGGGCACGGATAATTAATCACTTGGAATTGTACGGGATTAACGGAGAGGAAAGCTATTTGGTTTGGGTGGATTCGAAGTCTTAGTATATTTCTCATCATATTATTTTCACATAAATTTCATTGCTTTGTTAAATTAGAACTTTTCATTCTGTTATAAATAGTTACGTAAAAAAAATCAAATCTTTCATTAGAATTAAGTTGAATCAGTCCAAGTCCTTTGGGTTCGACCTCGTTACCACTTGTCTATACGTAGTCTCGTGCGATTGCGAGTAAAATAGTAAAAAAATCAATCAATCACCAATTCTACTATAGATCTAATTTCTAATGCCTAAGACGATTCCCCCTTAAGGCATATATATAAGGGTGATGAGAAACCACGAAACTTCATTCCAATTCCGACTTGAAATAGGACTTGTTTTAAGTTTTGCTAAATATGGCGATCGATCGCACTAGTCACCAATCGATCGCTTCCAGATCGATCTCGGCATTTCTTCTTTATTTCCTGGATCGCGCCGTTCATTCAGTTCAAATCTTCGTATGCCAATCAATCGCGCACTGTTCATTCAAAAACTTCAGTAGATACGACCGATCGAAAATGGAATGATCGATCGTATGCTTTGTTCATGTCTTCTTTTCTGAGTTTGGCGATTGATCACTTAAGTCTGACGATCGATCGGCTACTGTTCATTAGCCAAAATATTTTGCTTCTCTTCTCTTCTTAAGCCAAAAGAGTATACGTCTTTTTTTTCCAACAAAAGATGGAAAGCAACATTAAAGCATCACTAAATCTAATCAAATACTAACATAAACATAAGTTTAGGAGATAATAAAATACATAATTCACGTATAGATTACCTCTTCTACATGACTAATTAATATTTGGATCATCACTTAATTACCCGTTGATCTACACATGAATTATGTATTTTATTATCTCCTAAACTTATGTTTATGCTAGTGTTTGATTAGAATTACTACTACTTTAATATAGTTTTTGGTTTTTGTAGGAAACAAGCGTAAACTACAGATATGGTGAAAAATGACTCCAATGATTGAATCTTTATTACTTCGGATGCTTATCTCTGATTGGACTGCTTCAAGCCTCATGTTAAAGTATACGAAGTCAGCTTTCCAATGCCACTGACTGTTCGCTATTCGAAGTTTTGAGCAAAAAGCTATGATCATTGGAAATATAGTACGCGAAAGAGACATGACTAAATAGAAGAACCGTCAAGATGAGATTGAATGGATGAGATCAATACAACGGGTTTTCGTTTAATAAAGAAAAAAAGAATAGAACTGAACCGGTTCTGTTCTGGTTTGGTTCGGTTCAAGAAAAAGAAAAAAGGCGGAACAACCCGAGTCAAAGCTCGGGCCATTCAGAAACAGAAGCTCGGTGCTCTCTTCGGACAGCCGCCGGTGAAGGAACCAGGCGGCTGAGTTGGGTCCGTGGACCCGAGGCTGCGACGGCGGCGGAGATGGACGGCGGAGAGGCAAGGCTCGACGAGGGGGAAAAGAACAACAGCCATGTTCAATCGGGAAAAAAATACAGTCGTGCTAAAATTGGAAACTCAAGCTTCGATTTGGACTCCTTCTTTGATTAGGAATCGAATAAGGATTGGATTTGGAGTTTCAATCGTCTATAAAAACAGAACAGAGGAGAGTTTTGAAAAGGAGAAAAAATTTCGGCCGGAAAACAGAGCTTTTCGGGAGGACTATTTCCGCCGAAAAAACAGAGATTCCAGCGGGGCTTTGGCCAGAAGGAGTGAAGAGGGAGAAGAGAGGGAAGAAGGAGGCCGGAGGAGGGAAGAAAGCCTCGATTTTGGATTGAATTGCAAAGTGCAACAGTGTGCTACAGTAACCGCGAGCTTGAGGGAGACGATGAACAGTGCATAATGAATAGTACTCGTGAACAGTGCTGCTATAGTAATTTTGAGCAGTGTTTTTGATGAATAGTGCCAAATGACTCCGACGAATCAGCAGCGTTCTCCTCGTCCGATGGCTGGCTAAATTCGCATCCAAGGCGTAGATAAAGCCATAGATTTATGCTTTATTACTCTTAATTGTTTCATTAAATATAGTTGATATGATTATGCTTAATGCGATTTCATGAGTTTTCTTTTAAGTGCTTAACCATAGACTTGATTGATTATGAATGAGATTTGATATTGTTAATACCTGTGTCTAACCAAGAGCAGGTTTGTGATTGATTTTATGCTCGACCAAGGATAGAATTAATTACATGATAGTGGATGAACTCTCGTGTCCGACCAAGAACGTGAGTGCATTCACTGGTGATTTGTGTGTCCGCCCAAGAACACGAGTTACCATGTCATGTCAATTTGTGCCTAATAATAATTGAGAGTAGTAATTGCATGTCTAGTGGTGGATTCGCTGCCTTGACACTTCTCAATATTAGTAAAATTCATTTTAAAGTAGTTAAAGTTTATTGCTTTCTCTAGATTAATTAGAACAAACTGAACTTTTCTATTGAATTTGGTAAATTGTTTAACCGTCCCTGAGGATTCGACAACCCTTAATACTCGCTGAAGTACAAAATTGCCTTGTGCACTTGCAATGGTTTAATTTTAAACGATCATCCGTAAGATAGGCACATACTTAATAACCATCCAATTCCTTAGTTCATAATTTAGGATGTTACAATTGTTTCTTTTCAGACCATAAGATAGACACATACTTGTAGTGATGCAATGAACTTGTGCACTTGCAAGTAAAAGTACCTAGGCTATTATTCAATTTAATGAGTAATTAGTCTAGGTTCATCACTCCCTCTTGGTATGGCCGCTATCGCTGCATTTTTCTTTACTTTTAAACCAAACCTAGAAGAAAGAGTAAGCTCAAGTTCTTCTGTCTAATAGAGAGGGTTTTAGGCCTTGAAGATATTTGGCTACATGCCGAACTTACGAGTCAGTACTTAAATTCTTAAAGTCTAAAGGTAAAGATAATTTGGCCATGTTCAAATAGAGACTTAGACCTTGTGAGAATAATTTAGCTGTCCGAGTCTGAGCTGCTTTTTCTTACATGTAAGTGCTTTGAGCAATTAAAGTTCCTCGCGTTCAAGCTTCAAACGTTGTAATGTTAGCTACTGAAAACATACTCATCTTGGTTGAAGCGATGCCCGTGATTTTAGTTGATCAAGCCAATGTCGCTAAAATTAGTTCATTTTGGAAACCTAATGATAATAATTTTGGACGGAATCATAAAAATTGGAAGTTGGTACCTTTACACAGGTGTAGGCATACATCAACCCATGTAGCATTATCATTTTCCATAAAAAACGTGATGCAGAAAAGTCGCTCATCTCGCCAGACGTCAACAACTGACAGTTCTATCACGAGACCTGTTCTTTCTTTCCTTTTTTATTTCTTAGTTTAAAACTTAGGGAGGAGAGTTGGTACAATAATATACCTTTTCTCTGTGCGTTTTCAGAATGTGTACCTCTGTTAGAAAGATCATTATTTATTCCACAAGATGGAAATGGCTTCCTTGAATTTGTCACAGAAAAATAAAAACACAGCTGCTTCATGGAATGCCAACTGTGTCTGTTATTTTATGAACATAGCTTTTTATCACTATGAACATCATTGCTAACATTTGAAACGCAGCATGTTGGCCGACTAACATAAATAGTACTCTTTTGACTTAATTTCTGAAATGAAGCTCCGCTTGGTTAAGGTCATATTGTAAAGAATTACTATAAAACATCAAGGAAATTTTATTGTGTTCCATCTACTTAACTGATTTGAACCAATCCAATTGTGCAGCTTTTCCATTCCACAGATTGGATTATCCACTTGTTGTGTACGTCATCACAACAACGGAGCATATCTTATTTCAATCAATTACTAGGATTAGTTTTTCTTTTAATTAAAGTCATATCTTGTAATCAGGACCGTTTGGGTAACTGAATATGTAATGGGCTGTAATGGCATAGTTAGTGGCTAATTAGTGGCCCATGAGGCTAGCAATTGGCGTGCCTCCCTAGGAAGACGCGCCCTCTTTTTTATTTATAAGGAGGTCTTCTTCCTCCTTCTAGGGTATGTAATTGAAAGTTATTTCCTTTAGTCTTCTTCTCTTTTACTATCTCTCGTCCCAGCGATACCTCGTGACCCTGCCGGGTCACAACATTAGTATCAAAGCCGTTGTGATCGACCATGTCTCCTTGCAAGCAGCCGGCCATGGCCTCCGAGGCACAACCCGAGCCGGAGGCTGCAAGGGAGGTTCCCAGTCCAAAGGCTAGTGATGATCTCGTCTAGGCAGACCTCCGATCCATGTTGTCTGCAATTCATCAACAACTTCACAACATCCAACTTGGCAGGCCCAAATCCCAGCCACCCAGACAGCTACGGTGCTGATCACGCCACCGCCACCATCAGGAAAATTGGGAGCACCTTTCCGACTAGGGGGCTCGCACGTGTTTGGTGGTCCAATCCCAGGAACATCAACGACGAATTATCACCATCTTGGAGTCAGATTTGGGTCCTTCAATCAGGCCACAGAAGGTGGCCGCCCTGGCCATGATGCAGAGGCATGCCATGTGTTCGTATAAATGCCTCAATGGCAACACACCCAAAAAATGTGCAACAAGAGTTTGACGAGGATTGGGAGGAGTACCAGGGTTCTCGCGGAGGCCAGAGGGGTGGCACTGAGCCCAGATTGGCTCGTTTGTAATTTCCAAGGTACAATGGTGATGAGGACCCAGCCGAATGGCTGTACAAGGCGGATAAGTTCTTCACTTTTAAAGGAGCATATTTTGATGTGGAGCGCCTACGTGTGGCGGCTTTCCATCTTGACGGTGACACCGCGATTTGGTTCCAGACTTACAAAAAAGAGGTGCATTACCCAACTTGGGCGTCCTTCTCTGATGAGCTATGCATTCAATTCGGGCCCAATGAGTTCCAAGATTTCAATGAAATGCTTTCCAGCCTGAAGTAGACCACCACGGTGAGGGCCTATTATTCAGAATTTGTGAAGATTGCCAATCGCCTACCAGATTGGCCGATGGCGGCCCTCGTGGGTACCTTCAAGCGTGGGCTAAATCCAAATTCCATGCCACACGATGCGATATGTCGTGCGCCAAGCACGCATTGAGGAGGAGAAACTAGCTCGTCAGTGAAGAGGGAGCTGTGGGGAGCTGGCGCTACCACCTACTACCAACCCAGCATTTGCTTTTGCCCCAGTGCCTGACCCCAGCCCCAGTCAACCAACCTTGTCAAGGCCTGCTAACTCTCCAGTCTGCCGCCTGACACCAGCCCAGATGGACGAAGAACGTTGCAAGGGCCTCTGTTTTAAATGCGACTAGAAGTTTTCACCCGGACATCGTTGTTCCGTCTGGGGTAGCTTACTCGTCGAAGAGGCCGAGGAAGAGGATGTGGCTGAGCCGGAGGAGACACCATACCTTTATGATCACGTGCAACCAGAAATATCCATCCACACATTTTCAGGTGCCTTCACTCCATGGACCATGCGTGTCCAAGGCCATCTCAAGCGACAACAGGTAGCTGTTCTAATCGATAGCAGGTCTACCCATAATTTTATCAATGACAAAGTGGCACATCGCGTGGGATGCAATGTGTCCGACTTGAAACCATTTGACGTGTTGATCGGGGATGGAAAATACCTTCGCAGTGTGAGCATGTGCATGCAGGCAGAATTGATGATTCAAGGACACTCTTTCACCACCGATCGATTCTTATTACCAACAAAGAGGGTGGATGTGGTGTTAGGGGTCCAGTGGCTCCAGGAGTTGGGCAATGTAGTCTGGATCTTCTGGGATATGGTTATGGATTTTGAGGTAGGGGGTCAACGTGTGCGTCTCCATGGGTCACAGCTAGGCACAATGCATACTGTCCATGAGGTTAGCTCTCTCTTTCATTTTACACCTCGAGGCCTATTTCTCCAGCAACGTGCCATCGTGGATGTAAGTCAACCAGATATGCCGGATGATATGCTATCCCTCCTTTCTGAGCATGAAGATGTATTTTCAGAACCATCCGGCCTTCCCCCGACCAGGATCCACGACCACCACATTCCTATCACGCCAAGAGCTTCACCCGCCAATGTCCAACCCTACCGGTATCCACACATTCAAAAGGCGAAAATCGAACGGTTAGTGGACGAGATACTGAAATCAGGTTTTATCCACCCCATCACTAGTTCTTTCTCTTCTTCGGTCTTGTTGGTTCGAAAGAAGGATGGTTCCTGGCAATTCTGTATTGATTACTGTGCCCTCAACGCGATTACCGTGAAGGATAAATATCATATTCTGGTGATCGAAGAGCTATTGGACGAATTGGTAGTTGACTTGCATTCGAGCTATCACCAAATTCACATGTAGCCCCAAGACATTCACAAGACCGCATTTCGGACTCACGATGGGTACTTTGAGTTTTTCGTCATGCCTTTCGGACTGACCAACGCCCCGGCCACATTTCAGAGTTTGATGAATGATTTGTTTAGGCCCTACCTCCGCCGGTTTGTATTGGTTTTCTTTGACGACATACTCATATACAGCGCATACTGGGAGGACCATTTATGCCACCTCAGGTCAATTTTTTCCATCCTGCATGCTAACTCCTTATTCTTGAAATGCCCTATTGGCAGCGCACAGATAGACTATTTGGGCCACATTATCTCGCGCGACCGGGTGGCCATTGATCCTTCGAAGGTGGCAGCCATGCTCTCGTGGCCGAAACCCACTTGTGTCAAGGCTCTCCGTGGATTCTTGGGTCTCACAGGTTACTATCGACGATTTATTGAGCGATATAGGATAATTGTTGTACCCCTCACGCCCTTGCTTAAGAAGGGGGCATTTTCATGGTCGGATGAAGTTCAAGAAGCTTTCGACAGATTAAAACTGGCTATGGCTACCGCCCTGGTATTAGTTCTTCCGGATTTCAACCTTCCTTTTGTGATAGAGACTGATGCATCTGATACAGGCCTCGAGGCTGTTCTTCTATAGAAGGAACGGCCTATTGCGTTCTTTAGCAAAGCACTCTCGCGGCCTATTGCCAGCTATTGTGCACACCATTACCAAGTGACAGCCCTACCTGCTCAGCCGTCGTTTCCTCATTCGGATAGACCACCAACCGTTAAAATACTTCTTAGACCAGCGTGTATCGACACCCTCTCAGCAGCGTTGGGTCAGAAAATTGTTGGGATATGACTATAAAGTGGTGTATAAGAAGGGCGCTGAAAACACTGTCACCGATGCTCTGTCTCGACGTCCTACATAGGGGATCTGTTTGGCATTATCAGTTCTGTGTTGCCCCTTTCTTACGGACCTGAAATGTGCCTATGTGGATGATCCTACCACCAAAGAGTTGATTGACCGTCTCCAAGCTAACCCCAATGCAGAGCCTCCTTTTGGCTGGCAGGAAAATCTTTTGTTCTGGAAGGAGCGATTATGGGTGCTCGATGTCTCCGGATTGCACTAGCGTGTTTTGTCCCATTTCCATGATACTCCAGTTGCCGGTCATGAAGGGTCATTCAAAACGTTCAAACGAGTGAGTCATATCTTCTTATGGCAAGGGCTCCAGAAGGCTATGCAGAATTATGTGGCGGCTTGTGACACATGTCAGAGGGCTAAATCAGCATCCACGTCCCCAGCAGGCCTCCTTCTATAATACCCATAAATTTTAAATGTTTAAGCAGGAAATTTTGCTCAAGGTGAGTGTTTAATTTCTTAATTTATTGAACTTTGAACTTTGATTAGAGAAGATTTGAAAATTTTGAAAATTTGAAAATTCGTTGAGCGCGATCGATCGTGTCAAAAGAGTCGATCTATCAGGCTTATATGTGATTAGAGTTTTGTTCCGTACGATCGATCAGGAGATCGGCGATCGATCGTATTTACTGGACTTTCGGATTTTTGTCTTAGCGATCGATCGCTTCACAACCGATCGATTGTTCTCTCAGTAAAACGCAGTTCTTGCATGTGAGCCGATCGATCTCCAAAATGGTGCTGATCGATTGCTGCGTATTTAGAGATTTTGGATTTAATTTTTAGAAAATCTCTTTTAGTTGGATACAGTAGACGCGTGGGTGACGCGGCCTACCTAATTGGCCATGATTTGAGGGATCAAATCGTGGAAAGATTGGAGATCAAATTCCTAGTTTAAATCCGATTTGAATTTGAATGAATTAGGGTGTTGTAATTTGGGGAAATTGATGTAATTAGAGTGATTACACTTAGACATCAAAGGAAGGTTTATCATGACATGATCTAATTCAAGTGAAGACGCCATGTATCAAGGGAGTAGATCGTGCTAATTTGAATTCAATTAGGGGGTTACTTGGTTAGTTATGGAAACCCCAATTTCATCGTACCCAATTTCGGTTTACGCGCAAAGTTGTATCGGTTCATCCATTAAGGTAGGATATGTTTTACCCTAATTCTTTTGCTTTATTATCATACTATGATCTGACAAAATGGTGTTTGAGTATGCCGATTCATTATTCTATGATGGTGATACTTGTTGATGATGAAAGATTCTATCTTTAATTATTGTTGTACATGTATGAACCGTAGTAATGCATGTGGTGTTGACTCGATGTCCAAAGGCCTAGATAGAATCCCTCTCTTTGTTTCAGCATTCAGTGGGCTTGTATGATTCTTAATTGACTGATTTCTTGCTGTCCCGAAATTATCGTCTCATCATTCGGTCAGTATTTGTTGTCTTATTGAAGTATTCATTTAGTACGGGTAATCAAAAGTTAAACAAAGATGTTATTGGCATGTCGGCTTTGGGTTATTGGGAATTTGGTGTCACGACCCTCCTATTTGGTGGAAAGGTTGTCCTTTTTCTCATTATGTCAGTGCATTTATGTCTTGATCTTGTCTGAGATTAGTCGTCCTATTTGGTGTTAAGCTTAAACAGGATTGAAAGGGTAAGATTAGTAGTTAAGACTTAGATGTTATTATGAATGATGAACTACTGATTGTTTATGAAATTGTATGAAGTACTGTATCACATAGTTGGGATCGAGTACTATTTGGTATTATCACGAATCTATATGAATATGATAGATGAGTAACATAATTGGAAGTTAATTGACTTAATTAAGCCTCGGCCAATAATTTTCTTGCACAAACAGTCGTCACTTGAAAATTCGTAACTAATTATAAGAAATTCAGAAAATTATGCCGTATATTGGGTTGAATAGTAGACTCACAGTGAAGTCTACAGTAAAAATTTCATATCTTAACTTGAACTGTAAAAATTGTGGTAAAAGTTTAAATTGAACTGTTATGCCAATAACATTGCAGGATATTAAGGAACTTCATACTACTAGTTAGTATCATGTAATTAAATGAGGTTAAAGGTTAAGATAGTAATAAATAAAGTTAGAAAGACTTGAGTAATAATTATTTCAGGAAGGTTAATGTTCTGGAATTGAGTACCAGGTTGGAGTCAAGTCAAACCAAGTCGATATTACGCTCTATGCAGTTTTTCGTCGGAACTCATCACAGAAATTCAAATTAGGGTTTGTACTTTCAAACCCTAAGTTTTCCAATTGTCCAGAAAACATTTGAGACTATTATCAGAGATGGGAATTTCTATCTAGGGCTGAGCACAGAGAATTTATTGAACAAAGTTAAAGTTCAGTCTCTATGAATAAGAGAAAGCAAGAAGAAATGATTGCCTCGATGATACCCTTGAATGAGTCTAATGTTGTTCAAGAGTTATACATCTCGCTTGTGGTTGAATCATTTACCAATTGTGATATTGACATCTCAATGGTGCATCTATGAGAGTCTGATATTGAAAGATGAGAAAATTTAGTAAAACCTTTACAACCTCTGTCGTAGTTATTGCTTAAAACTCTTTGAGTGGAAATCTTACTATACTCAAGAGCCATTGCTAGATCCTCCATGATCTTAGATATTTTACGAACCTCTGTAGTTCAGCCAATGATGGCAACATGCGCGCTTTTAGACTGTATGATATTACGGAAGGTCTGCAGTCTCTGCCCATTGTGCCTGTAAGCACCGATGGGGCCAGCATCCCTAGACGCATGGCCGGGTTCCTCTGAGGAACCTCTAGGATGTTCTGGCATAGATGTCCATAGAGGAAGTGGACTGATCTGAGAGCAGAAGTTAGCAATTCCTTACACTCTGTTTGTTTGGAGTCTATTTTAACAGTTGCTTACACTAGTACAAATGAATTGTTCAGAATCTTGATTTATTATCAGAATCCTATTATGAGTTGTTGATGTTCCAAGTAATTTGATTATTGAACCTCCAATTCCAGATTTATTCGTTGTTATATGTTATTCTGTTCACATTAGAATCAGTTATTCTATTATTTTTCTATCAGTGGGATTTTGGCATCCTACTGGGTATTTCGTTTGAAATACTCATGCATCCTTTGATGCAGGAATTAAGAGAGAATGAAGCAGGTCAGGTAAGAGCGTTATTGCTACAACAGATGGCTAAATTTTGACAGTTGAAGATCTTTATTTTATTAAATTATTGTGGTGAACTATTTATTTGTTTTGTTGCTGGCCTTTGTGGCTAAACTTTATTTTGTTGATGGATTATTGTTCTATTGTAATAAATTAAGTAGTTTTGATAATGTTTTATTTAAAATTTTAGTACGTGAATGATGTTCGTCATATCGATCATATGTTATCCCATAATTTTGTAATGGGAATGAGAGCGATTTGTCGCGCCCCGAATCTCAAACCTCCTAATGGTTCTAAGGTTGGTACTTCTGCGCTCTAATCAAGGTTTTGAAATTTTTGGCGCGACATCTTCAGCCCCTTCCTATTCCTGACAAAGTTTGGGAGCATGTGTCCATGGATTTCGTGGAGGCATTACCCGTGGTCCGAGGTAAGTCGGTCATTATGGTGGTAGACCGTTTATCAAAGTATGCTAATTTTTGTGCTTTGAGCCATCCATTTACTGCCCAGATCGTCTCGGAGTTATATGCGAAGGAAGTAGCGAAGTTGCATGGTATGCCATGTACTATTGTGTCAAACCCGGATTGGGTTTTCATCTCTCAGTTCTGGCGAGAGTTCTTCGCTTTGCAAGGTACGAAACTTCATATGAGTATGGCATATCTCCCACAGTCGGATGGTCAGACCAAGGTGGTAAATCGTTGTTTAGAGTAGTATTTACACTACTTTGTCGGGGATCAGCCTCGGTGTTGGCTTTAGCTTCTTCCATGGATGGAATGGTCGTATAATACAGCCTACCACACGCGTGCCAGGTTCACCCCATTCGAGGTTGTCTACGGTCGCCCCCCTCCTTCAGTATTATCTTATGTGCCTCATCGATCCTCTATTGCTGAAGTAGATTATATGCTTCAAACTCGGGATGAGGTTCTTCGGCAGCTCAAGGCCAACTTGGCTTCAGCACAGAATTGTATGAAACAGGTATATGATAAGAAGCACATTGATCAGGAGTTCCAGGTTGGTGATTTCGTATACATCTCCGTTTTGCCCGTTATCATGGCCCTTATGCCATCAGAGAACGTATGGGTCCCATGGCCTATCGCTTTGCTTTACCATCCGGGTCGTTGGCGCACCCCATTTTCCATATGTCACGCCTGCAACAGTTTGTGGGAGATTCGAGGTTGGCCATGGATAGTGCACCCCCACCACTCATGGGACCTAAGGAATCTGACGCAGCGATTCCTGCCTCTATTGTTGACAAACGACGTGTGCGTCGTTCGGGGCGCATAGTTACCGAGCTACTTGTGGCTTAGAAAGGTAAATCCTTAGACTATGCTGAGTAGATGCTCGAGGATGAATTTGTGACCTGTTTTCCATTGTGGTTGCCTTAAATGACAATGCGGAAGTGAAGCGTGGTGGAGTGTTGTGTACATCAGTACAACAACGGAGCAGATCTTATTTCAATAAATTACTAGGATTAGTTTTCCTTTTGAATAAAGTTATATCTTGTAACCAGACCCATTTGGATAACTGAATATGTAATGGGATGTAATGGCATAGTTAGTGGCTAATTAGTGGCCCATCAGGCTAGCAATTGGCACACCTCCCTAGGGAGACACACCCTCTCTTTTATTTATAAGGAGGTCTTCTGCTTCCTTCTAGGGTATACAACTGAAAGTTATTTCTTTTACTCTTCTTCTCTTTTAGTGTCTCTCGTCCCAGTGATACCTCATGACCCTGCTGGGTCACAACACCGCTTTGTTTTATATATGGTATGACTCTTTCACATTATTAGAACCTTAGACATGCATTGCATGGCTGCATCGTTTGCGGAAAAGCTCATACACTAATGAGGTGGCAATGGATAATGCACCAGATATTGTGTGCAAATTCATCCATAACATGGTTGATTATCTACAGGTGATGAATGTTAAGTTTCCTTGTATACAACCAGACATTATAGTTTTTTCAGCTCATGCAAAATTTTAGTATTTGGATTTGGGCACTCAGTAAATGCGAGATAAAGCATTCATTACAATATATAATTCTCGTGGCTACAGATCCAGCTTCATAACTTTTAGCCTTCAGGATCGATGTCAAATTCATAAGGACATCTTTCATTTCAAAAAGACACAAATTTAACTCTTAATTTATCACCTAAATGCAAACAAACACGCCCTTCTTTGAAACGAAATTGGCTTTCTGATTTGGCGGTGATCTATTGTGGTCGCCGCTCCATCTTTTTGTGGTAAGGGCAGTTTGCGGCAAAACCTACCCGTACCTTGCGTGAGCTTTCAAGATGCTCTTGTCATGGCCTCTACAGCCGCATTTTCCTTTACCCTTAAACTAAACATAGTAGGTAGAGTAACTCGAGTTCTTTTGTCTAATAGAGAGGGTTTTAGGCTATTGAGATATCTGGCTACAATCTGAACTTCAGACTCATTTAAATTGTTAAAGTCTGAAGGTCAAGAAAATTTGGACCTTGTAAGTATAATTGAGCTATCCGAGTCTGAGCTGATTTCTCGTACATGTGAGTGCTTTGAGCAACTAAAATTCCTCTCATTCAAGCTTCAAGTAGTGTGTTGCTACCTACCGAAAACAGCCTCTTATTGGTTGAAGCAACACAGACGATTTCAGTTTGTCTAACCAATGTAGCGTTCAATGTCTTTTTTTTTGCACTAGTTTAATTTTTGGTACAATTCTTTCACTAATTTTAGAATTCAGGTTTCAAGGTTAAACAAGTTTTCATGGCGGTGCTAATAGTTTATCAGAGCTGAGACGAAGCCACATTACCAATTAGACAATGACATTTATTTGTTCTATATCTAACTTATAAGGATAGCATGATGCCGTCAAGCAGATAGATGATGCCAGGAACAGAACAGAGTTGTAGTCCATTGACATTATCAAAGAAAAAATCACTCTTGAATCACAAAGACGTAAATCTATATGCGATTAGTTCTACTAACAACTTAACCAACACCAACGAAAGTACAAAATTAAAATAGGAGATAAATGTCTGGTGTAAATGAACTTAATTCATATATCCACACTAAAAGCAAAGGGCAGAAACAACGGACAACAAACTCAATAATGATGTCATACTACACATTTGTTCTTTCTGAGAAAGACAACTTATTTCAGCACCTATAATGAGTGAAATTTTGCTAGTAGGGAAATATTCGTTGGTTCAATTAAAACGAGAGAACGAAATTTAGAGGGGCTATGGATATCACTTTCAATGCGGAAACTTTGCTCTTTGGGTTTTGAAAGGATGAATCCATGGATCAAATCGTTGTTATTGCATCTTTCCACCCTTCCAAAGCAGTCCACTTTGGCTACTTGAATTAAGTTCCTCTGAGCAAGCAGTTTGAGGTTGGTGTCGGTGACCTTCAAGTTCAAGATTGCTACCATTTGAAGGATTAATAAATCCCTCTGCTACCCATTGTCTACATAGTTCAGATCGCTTAATTTCACAAGCAGAATGGTTAATGCCAGAATATAGAAAACAAGGCTTCAAATGAAATGGTAGCTTATCATAACTAAAGTGACAATAATTTATCAAAGTACGACGCTTCAACAAAATCAGCCTTATGTGTAGGATCATAGGCGTTGTTGGGAGATGGTGGCGGAGCAAGGTATCTCTTCCCATTATATCAATGGGGAATTTATATAAAAAATCATGAAAAATTTTTTTTTTACCAAAATGTGGCACTGTAGCAAATATTTACCGAAATGGTGTTCTGACAAGCCACGCAGGCGCCCGCGTGGCGCGGGCGCTTGCGTGGCTTTTTTTTTAAAATTAACCCACCGACGCCTTTCGGGTTAAGAATAAAGGCGTCGGTTGAGCTTTTTACTACCTTAACGAAATTCGTCCCATTTTAAACAGGCCGTCACTTCAACGATGCATATCTTTCTCATTTTTGATCTATTTTTACCCATTTTTTTTTCATTCTTCCTTATTTTTAGTGCTCTTTCTAGTCATTATGATATCATGAAGATGTTGAGCCATCACATACTATTTATCGTAGTTTTGTGATATTTTTTTCGATAAATGGTATATGATGGCTCAACATCTTTGTGATATCATGATGATCAGAAAGAGCACTAAAAATAAGGAAGAATGAAAAAAAAATGGGTAAAAACGGATCAAAAATCAGAAAGATATGCACCATTGAAATTTGTCCCACTAAAATAGCTCAAAATAAGAGGCGTCCGACGCCTTTAACGAAATTCGTCCCATTTTAAATAGGCCGTCACTTCAACATTGCATATCTCTCTCATTTTTTATCCGTTTTTGCCTATTTTTTTTTCATTCTTCCTTAATTTTAGTGCTATTTCTGATCATCATGATATCACAAAGATGTTGAGCCATCATATACCATTTATCGAAAAAAATACCACAAAAACTACGATAAATAGTATGCGATGGCTCAACATCTTCATGATATCATAATGACTAGAAAGAGCACTAAAAATAAGGAAGAATGAAAAAAAAATGAGCAAAAATAGATCAAAAATGAGAAAGATATGCATCGTTGAAGTAACGGCCTGTTTAAAATGGGACGAATTTCGTTAAGGTAGTAAAAGGCGTCGGTTCTTCTTAACCCGAACCGACGCCTTTTGGGTTAATTTTAAAAAAAAAAGCCATGCAAGCGCCCGCACCACGCGGGCGCCTGCGTGGCTTGTCAGAACACCATTTCGGTAAATATTTGCTACAGTGCCACATTTTGGTAAAATATTTTTTTTTATGATTTTTTATATAAATTCCCCTCATTGATAACAGCGCTTCATACTCTTGGCAATCATCAGAAATTTTTCACGACACCAAGCTGGCATGCTGGCGTGGTGTTGGTCACCAATGGACAAAAGACACGCAATCCTCTTGTCCCCCGTTAAACTCGTTAACATTGTATGGGTGGGCCCCTGTTAAACAAGGGGATTGTGTGTCTCTTGTTGATTGGTACACTTACATGCTAGCTTGGTGTCGTATCTACACTGAAAAATTTCTCTTAGGCAATACGGTTCCATATTACAAAAGGATGGAGGGACAACAATGAACCGATACATCTCTTCGCAGGAGATCGTCCAAGATGGTGCACAAACTCGCCCATCCTATCTTCAATCATCATAAGAAACTTCTATCAACATCTTCATGACTCTCTCGAGAAGATGTTTAGCTATAGTTCCACTTGAAATTTGAAGAATGCCTGGACCTAATAGGGTGCCGTAGCCTACTTTGGCTCATTTATGAAGGTAAAGATGCTCGTCCGCTCTCTCTTCCCAAGCATTTTTGTGGTGCATTAGTAGTCTTATTTGGTTTTAATAATTAATGAGACCATTTTTCTCTTGCAAAATAATGCATATTGGTAGCAACGCCTTCGCCTTGGATTTGCCAAAAAAGTGGAGTGCTTGGACTTGTCTTTGTCATGAGCTTCCTTTCAATGAGGCATGTCCATTTAGCTTGGATCAGAGCTAATCATATAGATATCGTCTTGAAATTTTGCTTTCAGGAAACACAGCGTACTGTTAATATAAGAAGCACATCAGGCCACATTTTTTACTCCATTCACCACTTTTTCCCTATAATCAACGCATTTTGCACAATTATGATGCATTTAGAAATGAGATTCTACATGAAATGGTGTTGATGTCTATAAGAGGCTAGCTGGTAAAAAAATTTCTTAGCCATGAAATTAAACAATGCAACGTTCAATCGAACTGTTCTGTGCTATACTTACATCTGATTGCATACAGGATAAACCTATGAGATCAATATGAATCGTCATGTGTAGGGCTCACCTTCTCAAAGCAAGCTCATGCCATCCCATAGGTAAGGGGACGGAGGGAGCATATTAATTGACACTTACTTAGGGTTAGTGGCATTGACGACCAATCAAGGATTTTTGGGACATTGGTGTTCTTGGCGTTAACGAGTAGTAGCAAGGACTCCTCTTGTATATTGGGCAATGCCATCTCCGTTGAACGATGGGTGTCCGAGTCCTTAGGATCCAACTAGAAGGGGCAGGGCAACCGACCTCTTAGAGCATCTTATCCCACCGCCAATCCCCTCGGGTGCGGTGCATACAAGAGTCACCCATCATAAGCACCGGGTAAATCAGGATATAATTTCAGGTGGGTGGTCAACGGAGTGGGGGTTTGAGGTCAGGATCTGCGCTTCAGAAAGTGGTGCACTGGTCATCACACCAATACACGGTTGGTTATTGCCCGAGTATTTTACTCTAGTCTAAGTTATGATTGGCAAAATTTCCAGATTTCAGGGTTTAGGCCTAAATACCTTAAGTTCAGGTTTCGGCTACTATCGTATGTCCGAACATGATAGCAAGCTAAATCCTGAACCTTGGGAATTGTGGGTCGAAACATTGAACTTTTCGAGTTTTGGCAACATTGGCCTCAACCGGGGTAAAACACTCAACGTACAAATGTTTCAAAACTCATCACGGATAAAAAAAATCTCAATACATAACGAGTATTTGACCTCATAATGCCTAAGGGATTTCATTCTGCACTCAATATTCTATTCACCCGCAGAACACAAATGAGTTTGGAATTCCGGCCCATGAAACTATTGAGTTACTTAATTGAAGTAGTACGACCAGTTCCAAATCATTATTCATGGTAAATATCTGGCGTAATTATGTTCTTATGTAAAGAAAAGAGGGCCAATCTCTATCGCTTGGATGGTTGATTCCTTTTGAATACATCTGTGTTTGTGAAGGTTTTTTCCTTCTTGTTCTGTTTACGTCTTATGCCTTTATGTTGGCCTTGGAGTACCCCTATGTTTGCATTGTTTTGGTGGGGGCTCTGGTTTGCATATGTTTTTTTCTGGTTTGTCCTGTTTTAGATGCTACATTTGGAGAAAAGAAGAGACCCTTTTTTAGCTGGGATTTCTACCATCCCATAAAAGTCAAAAACTTTTTTTCGGATGGAGCATTTAAGACAAGATAGAGTATTATTTAGCTAAGGGGAAAAATAGTAAAGAAAAAATTAGTATGAGCTTACTCAAGCATGTTAGCGTGAACCGAGATGATATGAGCCACCGATGGAGACAATCTGATGGCTAGCAAGGCAGGCACTGCTTCAAACCTGACTACCCACTGTATTAATGCCCGCTGACAGATTAAAATCCAACGGCGCACAAGTGTGTGAGCCTGGGCCCATATAAACAGGGTTCCTTATGTAAAGTAATACTCGCGTGGAACAATTGGAAACATTGTGCCTCATTTGTAACAGTTGAATACGAAAGCCCTCTCATGCATGGTATGTCGTATCAGATATCGGTAAAATATCGGTCGGCCAAATAGACGAAATATCGGAGATATTATGTAAAAAAACATCGGTCGTCAAAAACTAGTTTTTACCGTATAATTTCACAATCTAACTTCTAAAATGAGTTATATTAATTTAAACAAAGAATGAATTTCAAAATATGCATAAAAATACATATTAGGATAGAAACAAACATGAAAATTTAAAAAAAAAATTCAAAATTTTTTTTTTAAAAAATATTTTTTTATTCAAAAAATACAGATATATCAACGATATTTGGAAAATTTTAAAAAACCGATACTAATTGGTATCGATGCATCGGTTTAGGCCCGATGCCGATATATCGGCGAGACGATTTTCCATGCTCTCATACTACTTTTCATTTTTCAAAATGAATAAATATACCAGTTTGGAGGAATGAGTAATTCTAACTAACTTCTAACTTCTAACAAAACAAAAGTTGAAACAAATTAGAGGTAAAAGATATAGCAATAATTAAAGCATCGCTACAATTCTAAATCTCCTCCAGCATCCCAACTTGAAGAAACTGTCCCGGAGGAACCCTCAAGGACGACAAAGTCGATTTGCAGTTGTTCTTCAAAAATGAATACAAGTAGTTGATCACAAATCTAGACAGCCATCCATTGATTTCTTTGGCCTTGATGATGGTTCTCCCCATCACAAACACCACGCCGCCCTTCTCCATGGCCGAATCAATCTCACACTGCGCGCCGCCCACGGCCTCCGCCACAACATCCTTGAGCCTCTCCAGCACCGCCTCCACATAACCATGCCCCTCCATGCTAGGCACATCCTTGTAACCATACTGCACTAGGCACCGGTACACTCCAGGTGGACCCATAGGTGCAACAACAAATCTCTCCTCCGGCAGCACCGACTTGATCGGCAATGTCCTCACCGTGACGATGACCAACACTTGCCGGAGTGAGCCGGCGTGCTGCACATAATGCCTGATGATGGGGGGAATGCCCTTGACAAGGTCAGTGCAAAAGAAACATATCCCAGGCACTCTAGGAATGTAAAAGCTGTTGCTAGCAGAGACAAGCTCATTGAGGTCATCCAAGCTCATCTGCTTCTCAATTTCGTACTCATTCTTCTTCTTCCTCCCATAAGTCCATGACAATGTTATGAGAAGAAACAAGCAAGAAATGGCTAATGGGACCCATCCTCCTTGTGGCACCTTGTTCAACAAAGAGGTCATGTACCCCACCTCAACAGTCAAGAACACAGCAAGGAAGCCAATTATCAGTAAGATATGTGTGTCCCAAATGACTAGCATTACCACTGTCATTAGGCATGTGGTAATGAGCATAACCCAAATGACTGCAACTCCATAAGCATTGCCAATTTGAGCACCACCTTGGAAGCCAATTACTATAAGGATGCAGAGGACCATGAGGAAGTAGTTCACTTCAGGGGAGTAGACCTGGCCCTCGTAGTTGTCCGAGGTGTGGATCATCGTCACGCGCGGGAAGCAGCCGAGGGCCATGGACTGCTTGATGATGGAGAAGCTTGCAGAGATAAGGCACTGGCTCCCGACCACCGCGGCCAGGGTGGCAATTATGAACATGGGCCAGAACACAGGGGAAGGCACTGAGCTGTAGAAAGCTGTGCTCATCTGATCAGGGTGTTTGATCAAGTAAGCTGCTTCCCCTGCGTAGGTGAGGATCAATGCTGGGTACACCAAACATGTAAAGGCAACCTGCAATTATAAATATGTTCAAATTTGATGAGTATAAAAGCAACAAAGGATAACTCAAAAAGGGTATTGATCATGCATTCTTGACTAGGACTGAGTGCATCAAGAGAGTATTGACAAATTTAGCTCGAGATTTAGATAATGCAAAACAGAACTATGTTCAAATCTTAGAATAACAAAAAAAACGTAATTCTGCATATCATCAAAAGCATCTTTACAACTTCTGCGCAAATTCAAAAGATATGTTAATACTCCCTAAGGTCCGTACTAAAGGAGAAAAGACATTAAGTGAGAAGCCATTTTCTCCATAAAACCTACTTGTTATCTCAAGGTGAAAAGGAATCAGGAAATATGACAGGATTAAAGAAAAGGATAGGGACACCACCTGAATAGAACGCTTGTTAAAGTGTCCTAAATCAGCAAACATTGCTTCAGCACCTATTAGTCATCCAGGATGAAATCATTAAGAAACAAAAAAAAATCTCATAATACCATCTCTAATCAAATATGGTAAGCATAGAAGTAAATAAAAATTAGTTGCCGGTAATTTGCCAACCTGTTATGCACATTGCCACTGCACCTAGAAGTTTCCATCCAGTCTCATGATTTCTAGCGAAGAAAATGTAGATGTAATGTGGGGAAAGTGCTTTGAAGACTTCAGGGTAATAAGTGATAATGTTGTATAATCCAATTGTAGCAGTGCTGAGGAGCCAGATGAGCATTATAGGTGAGTAGGTGAAGCTAATTTTGCTGGTTCCAGCTCTTTGGAAGAGGAAGATCAACAAAAGAATAATGACAGTAAGGATGATAACATGATCTGTTCAAATCAAAAGATGAAGAATTGAATATCCACTCATAATTATGCACATGTAAAGTTACTAACAGTTGAATGAATGAAAAAACTTACTTGTTGTAATCTTTGGAGATCGTGATTGGATTCCTTGAGCAGCAGAAAGCACTGTACAATAATAGAAAATTAAGCACAAAAACGACGTGGAAATTGAAGGATTTAACATTTTGACCTACTAGACAAAGAACAGGAAAAACAATTTGTCTAAACTCTATTAAGCATAGCTCCAAAATACAGTAGAGTAAAATTTTCTGCATATAATACCAACAATTCATACGTGTTTACAAGCATGCCTCATAACAAGGACATGAGCTGTAAAAAGTAGTCTCTATGTATCAAAAAGATAAACATTCAACTCTACATATTTCACATCAAATCCTTTAGTAATAATTACAGATCATGGGAATCTTACTGCTCTTATCCCTAGTAGAAGCATAGATCATTAGGATGAATAGAAACAATGAAAATACTAAGATGAATAAATAAAAGTGAAATGCTACTAAAAAAATCTTTTATGCATACACTACAACAAAAATCGCCTGTAGAGATCAAAAAATTAAACAGTAGAAGAAATCATAGGACCAATTTGTGAAATAAATTATTTGAAACCTGATATTGCTGGGGTTAAAGCACCATCGCCAATGACCATGCAAGTACCGAGCAAGACAACTAAGGTGAGGATAGTTTGAGCTGTTGGACTATTCTCCAAGAATTCTTTTGTCTTGGACTGCAAGCCACTCCTTTTGCTGTAATACTTAAGATTTAAATCTGAACCAAGCCTTGTGTTCTGAATTGTCATACTATTTTTAAACTTTATATGCCGACACAAGAAGGAATAGAGTGCAAACGTGCCCCCTGAATCACAATTTATTTGACACAAATGCTGATTAATTAATTTATTTGAATGAGATAGTAGAAAGTTGATCACAGAAAATGACTAAATTATAGATGTTGTTACCTTCACCATGATCATCAGCACGTAAAACAATGAACACATACTTGACTACTCCAATCAATGACAAGGTCCAAAAGATAAGACTAAGTATGCCTAGTATGTCATTCTCCCCAGCATTGGAGAGGGTGATGGAAGAGAATGTGTAGAGAGGGGAGGTTCCAATGTCACCATATACAATTCCAAGAGTTTGAAAAGCCAACAATAATGTCTCCTTGATGGGATATTCCTGCAAAATTTTATCAGCATGCATTAACGAAAAGGTATACAGTTAGAATTTAAAAACAAAGAATTCGAATAGTATGATCATCATACCTTTCTGACTTGATTAGGCTTAATCTTATAGAGATCCAAAAAGCTCAACTTTTTATTAACAGGCCCATTAGCAACAAAATCTCCACTACTATTGCCTATTTCTAAATCATCATCGTTGCCTTCTTCATGCATACTGCCATTTGCCTCCTCCATTCCTATCATAACCACAAAATGAAAATTGATAAAAACCAAGACAAGGAAAAACATAGAACAATGGACAGTCTAAGTTCAATACATATGAACTGGTTTTAATTTTGGAAGATACTATAAGAAAATTTATGTAGCATAAGGTCCAATATGTTAACTTGTGATCGGGCAAATAAACCTTTCAAACAAAATTATCTCGGAGCACGAATTCTCTCGACTTCAAAGTGGATGTTGATAAGAGAAGGAAGAGAGGAGAAAGTTGTGAAGTTATCGTAAGCGAAAGGGTCTAAGCTTTATTGAATGTAATGAAGAATAAAGAATGCCAGGTAAGAAAGATGGGCAGCCATAATTACAAAGATTCACTATTCAACTGACTTCTACTACGGCTACAACTACAATCCTGAAAGAAAACCAAGCACACGTTTTAGAGTCTAGTGGTTTAAAAATGAATTGAAATCTTGTTAGTCAGGAACTAAAGGATAGCCTTTAATTTTATGAAATACCAAAAGAGTCTTCAGCAATCTTTCACTTAACTTGGTCTATTGTAAATTTTGATGAACCTGAATCTAAATACTAATTAGATGCATGAGTAGAGGCCATGCATCTTAGAGGGGCACTGGCATGCATGCACAGAATCCAAACCAAAATTCATGCATGCACAGAATCCGTCAAAAATCTTCTAAAACTACTTTTTATTTCAAGGGATAAAAAAGGAAGAAGATGACATCATAGGTAATTCACCAGATATTGCTCGAAAGTCAATTATGTTCTGTATTTTATAGTGAGTAAACAAGGAAAGCATGAAAAGAAAAACCCATGAACCACTTTACAAAAACTTGTCAAGTCATAAAAGAAAAAACATATTCTTCGACTGAAACAAAAAACCAAAAACCAAAACACTATTTAGTTTAAGATCAAAGAACAAAGAGATGATATTGAACCCATGTTCACGTAGAAGTCATCAAAAGGTGTGTTTTAACTCAAGAAAGAAAGATACAATCACATAAGAACAAAAAGAAAAGGAGAAGATCATTCAGTTGAAGAAAAAAATGGGCTTACTAGGGAAGAGTGAAGAAGAGCAGTAGCAAGTGAGATGAAGGCAGAAGAGTAGAAGGCGTAGACTGCTTTTACAGCGGTTGGTAATGCGCGTATGAGATTTGATGAGTACGAGAAGTTTTTGGGTGAAGATACGACACCGCGTGGCATCCTATCACCAATGGGAGACAGAAACGTAACACGGGTGTGAGCCTCGGATAAATTTAGAGACTCTTTTTAACATTTAACAGAGAACCACGACGTCCTTTCGTTTTCTGGCGCATGACAAAGAATACCATGTCCCCCATTTTTTAGAATCCCCCATTTCAAATTGTGGGATGTCGTATCTACACTCCGAAATTCTCCTCCTTCGTTCTTTCCCCTTCGCTGCCATCATACCGGCCTTTGTTGCACGCCTTACTTCTGCCTGCCATCATGACACATTAATTTCCACACCTTGCTAACCCACGTCTCCTCGGTATGGAAAATCGTCTCGCCGATATATCGGTATCGGCCCTAAACCGATACATCGATACCAATCCGTATCGTTTTTTCGAAAAATTCTAAATATCGCCAATATATCGGTATTTTTTAATTAAAAAATTATTTTTTAAAAAAAAATTTCAAAATTTTTTTTTTTTAAAAAAAACCTTTCATGTTTGTTTTCTATCCTAATATGTATATTTTAAAATTTATTCTTTATTTAAATTAGTATAACTCATTTTAGAAACTAGATTGTGAAAATATACGGTAAAAACTAGTTTTTGACTACCGATATTTTTTTACACAATATCTCCGATATTTTTTCTCTTTGGCCGACCGATATTTTACCGATATCCGATACGACATTCCATGCTCCTCAGTCGTCTCTCCTCAGCCCCTTTTCTCTTCCCCCTCACGATCTCTGCCATCTTCGACCACCACTCCTCTTCTTCTCTGACAATTGCATCGGAGACGCGTCTTCTTGATCAATTGCCCGCCGGTGGGCCTCTACTTCTCCCCCTGCCTCCGGCAGAAGAGGAAGAAAGGAGGATAAATTTTTGGGTGTAGATCATGGTTTTAAAAATTGGACCGGCACGACCGGTTCGATCGGAACCGATCGGTTTTTTGAGCGGGGTCGGCCGGCCGATTGACCCAGTCGACCCATTTAACCAGCCCGGTTGAACCGGGTCAAATCGGACGGGCCAGCCCAGTTTTTAAAAGCATGACCCGAATTGATATTAAATCAGCTTTAAGTTCTTTTCAACACAATTTTTTATTTTTTTTATTTTTTTTTAACATTGATCTTGATAAAATCTCTTACCGCATATATCTTTTTTATGTCTTAAAAAATATTTTTTTATTTAAATATTTTATTTTTTATAATGGGTGGCTTTTTTTCGTCAAATTATTATACATGAACCATTAAATTATGCAAAATTTTTATATCATATAAGTTTTAGGAGGGGGTCAACCTGGTTGAACCCACTCCATAAGAATTTCAGATCAATGATTAGTTCAGTTTTTAAAACGAAATAAAATTACGCTGAGACGGCATGGTGTCTGGTGATGGAGTCTTTGAGTTTAGCCGGGGCCCACACCCGTGTTGTGTGTCTCTTCCAGTTGTGATTGACACCACGCTTGGATGCCAGGTGTCGTTCATCTTCACCCAAACATTTCTCTAGTGCGAGGGCCAACTCAAGTGTACTACTACTATCACTACGATTAGTTATTCTGAGCGACTGGTGCAAACCAGTGGGACTTGCATCCACTTTACACGAGCTGTCGATCTACGCTCATGGGAAATGCGCGCACTTTGCTTATATATGGTCGATCCAACAATGGCTAGAGTTTTGCTGGAGATGTATGTCACCGATCTTGAAGATCGACTTAAGGTCGATGGCCGACTCATCGCACCAAGCGCAATGAATAATTTCTCCTACTACTATTACAATTTTGTTTGTTCTTGGGTGTCAGATGTGGGGGTACACTTGGGGTGCATTTGGAAGTTGATAGGTGAAAGGGTGAAAATTTATATCATCCTGAAAATTATCACACTGATATTTTATGATTGGTGACAACCCGTTTGGAATCTGAAAGTAAACAAGCGTCAGGGTGAAAAATTTTAGGCCTGATTTGTGAAAGGTGAAATATGTTTGGGAACTGAAAATAAATCACATTGATGTCGCCATCTTTCTCCCCGGTGGTGATGGCGGCAGTGGCCTAGTTGAGCCCCCCTCCTCGAGTCGCCGCCGCCGCTGCCTCTTTGAACCCCCCCACCTCGACGCTACCGCTGGCTTCACCCTGGTGTGTGCGTGCATGACTACCCCTCTGCCGCCGCACCGTTGAGCCGAGGGAGCCCCTCAGTCATATCTTCATCATATATCCTTTAAATTTAATCCATTTTTGTTATTTTCATCATTATAAGAAAGAGCCTTAAAAATTAGGAAGAATGAAAAAAAAATGGGCCAAAACGGATAAAAAATGAGGGAGATATGAACTATTGAAGTTTGCTCTATTTTAACGGGGAATTACATGATCCAGTTTGTTATCGTGCAATCGATTACACGATAGTACTGCCTATCGAGTAACTGGTTACACTATAGTACTGGCTATCGAGTAACTGGTTACACTATAGGACTGGCTATCGAGTAATTGGTTACACTATAGTACTGGCTATTGAGTAACTGGTTACACTATAGGACTGGCTATCGAGTAACTGGTTACACTATAGTACTGCTTATCGAGTAACTGGTTACACTATATCACTGGCTATCGAGTAATTGGTTACACTATAGTACTGCCTATCGAGTAACTGGTTACACTATAGGACTGCTTATCGAGTAACTGGTTACACTATAGTACTGCTTATTGATCGTTTAAATATAAACCCTTGCAAGTGCACAAGGCAATTGTACTACGGTGAGTATGGAAAGGGTTGTCGAACCTCAGGGACGGATTAATATTCTACCAAATTCAAGAGAAAAGCAGCAGTTTTTAATTAATCTAGAGAAAAACAATAAACTTTGACTAAACTAAGCTGAGATTTATCAATAGGAGAAGTACCAAGGCTTTGAATCCACCACAATAGACTAGTGTATCGTCTCTCTCTCTCTTTTGAATTCAGATTTCCAGTTGGCTAATGTATTCCTCTCGGACATACACTTGTCAATTCAAATTATAGTGCCCTCCTCTCGGATGTAACACATAAATCTATTAAAACATGGAACTGTGATCTATCTCTCTCGAGTATAAACCAATGAGACTTTATTAATATGTAACACTTCAGAGCCCTTACGTTCCTCTCGGACACGCAAGTGCTCTTTCAGATTGAAATCCACAAAGATCCACTCTTGTCTCTCTCGAGTACAAAGAATAAACTCTAATGAATTAACTTTTATTGCATAACAAAGATTCATACACCAACTAGAATAAAAACATAATATGAGAGAAAGAAACAATACAACCAATCAGTTGGGTTTCATCTACGCCTTGGAAGAGAGTCTAGCCAAGCATGGGAAGAGAATCCATCAACAAGTTCTTCATCTTCTTCTTCTTCTTCTTCTTCCTTTGCTCTAGCCTCCAAGAACTCCAAAAGAACTCAAAACTCTATTCTTGCATACCCCATACGTTCTCCCTTAAGGCATATATATAGGGGTGAAGGAAAGCCCTCAAATCCCCTTCCAAATCCGAGTCAAAATAGGGTTAAATTGCGTTTTCCGTATGCACCGATCGATCGCCTTTATAGCCCGATCGATCGTTTTACGAACGAAGCCGTTTTCCTTTGTTAATTGCTTCCGATCAATCGTATTGCGAACGATGCCGGACGAAGCCGATCGATCGTTTTTACTGTCTTTAAAACTTTGCGCGAGTCCAAAAATTCCAGTAGATACGATCGATCGCGTTGGTGTCCGATCGATCGTTTTTACTGTCCGGAATCTTCAAATGGCTATAACTTTTTGCTCCGAACTCCGAATTGTGCGTGGTTGGTAGCGTTGGAAAGCTGACATCTTGAACTTTAACATGAGACTTGAATCAATCATATCCGACATTTATACACGGAGTTATGATGATCTAACCATTGAAGTCCGTTTTCACCTCATTTTTGCATCTTTGCTCTCATTTTCCTACAAAACCAAAAACTATAATAAAGTAGTAATAATTCTAATCAAACACTAGCATAAATATAAGTTTAGGAGATAATAAAATGCATATTTCATGTATAGATCACACCCCCAAACCTAGATTTTGCTAGTCCCTAGCAAAACAACACAAATCAAAATCAAACAAACTAAGGAACTAATGCATAAAAGTAAACACCACTTTCGTAGGGAACACGATTGCATTGAGCGTATGCAACAAGCCGTTAAACCTCTAGGTGTCCCTAGTAGGACGAGTGTTGTCTCGTGAGGGTCTGCAGCCATGCTACCCACAAACATGTATTTATTAATCTAATTAACCTAAGTTCAAAAATAAAGCAAAAATTAAAACATTGCAAAACACACAACCTATTATCCCGACAAATGCACACTACAATGCTTAAGAAAATCAACCACATGTACTTGGTTAATAATCAACAGGAATATAGAAGCCCTCAAGTAAGTGGTTTTATTCCACACTTTCATCTTGGAAATTTCTGCTCAAATATTATATACATGATAACATAAATAGTAGAAAGTGTAGAACATTGTAGCAATACAATCTAAATTTCTGTTTATACAGATCCAGTGTTACCCATTAACCAAAGAACATCAGAATCTACATAGTCATCGTAATCTTTAGGTTCATGATAGCACAGATCTGCGCGCCTCCTTCGGGTCCAACATTCTAGATTTGAGAGGATAATACACCACAGACTTTTTTTTTTCTTTTTTTTTTTTTCGCTAGGACTGTGTAAGGCCTGACTTCAAGATGCTTAGGTTTAACAATGACTCAGGCCAATGACTCCCAGCCAGTTGGCTTAGGGCATTAGGTATTAAGAGACCGCTTCGGGCCCGAGCATCAGCCTAAGTTAATCCTATAAAGTCAAGCAGCCCCTTTCTTTCATTTTGTTTTCATTTTTTCACATTTTTATTTTCAGCACATATATTTCAGCACATCTTTATTTTGTCCAGGCTGTATTATACTCTCAACCTATTTCCGGTTCCAATCCCTTGCCATAGCCAAGTAAATGGTCTATCATGATCTTTTAAACTCAACAGACAACTACACATCATCTAATGACTATGACTAAAGACATCCCACTGTAAATTAGTAATCAACAAATTTCTAGATGGTATTACTTTATGTAACTAGTGTGTGTGAGTGAATTTTCTTAGTTCAAGCACCTGTTCCAAGAGGACTGTAACAGAAAGATATGCTCAGTTAAGTGTATCTATCCTCCAGTATACTTACTCACACTTCCAATGTAAATTAATCTCCTAAGAATTGTAACATGCATTATTACGGGATAAACTATCAAAACCTAAGAAAAATACTAAAAAATAACTTAAAAACTAA
This sequence comes from Houttuynia cordata, assembly GCA_039654745.1. Classification (NCBI taxonomy): domain Eukaryota; kingdom Viridiplantae; phylum Streptophyta; class Magnoliopsida; order Piperales; family Saururaceae; genus Houttuynia; species Houttuynia cordata. Next base: position 17,202,640 of record CM077505.1, read on the forward strand.
TCAAATTTTTATGATTTTTAAATTTTTAAATTTTTTTTTTATATGCAAGCAATATTCCCTCCCCCAAACCTATTATGAACATTGTCCTCAATGTGAACAAAAATAAAGAAGATGAAAAGGGAAGAATACACCTGATTACGTGGGTTGCCTCCCACCAAGCGCTAAGTTTAACGTCTTCAGCCAGACGTTGATCCATGCTCATGTTGTACTTGTTGGAGCAGCAAAATATACTGGCATCTCATCCTGGTCACTAACTGCCTCCAAATAAGGTTTCAAGCGATGGCCATTTACTTTGAATGTGCTCCCATCTTTTGGATTTCGGATCTCAACAGCACCATGTGGAAACACTTCGGTCACAGTAAAAGGTCCAGACCACCGAGTGCGAAGCTTCCCAGGAAATAAGTGCAGCCGAGAGTTATAGAGCAACACCTTCTGATCAGGCTGAAAGGATTTCCTGGAAATCATCTTGTCATGAACCGCCTTAGTTCGCATTTTGTAGAGCTTGGCATTCTCATATGCATCAAGGCGCATTTCCTCTAATTCACTCAGTTGGAGCTTGCGCTGTTCACCGGCCTTATCCATGTCGAAGTTGTATGCCTTAATAGCCCAGTAAGCCCGGTGCTCCAACTCAACAGGTAAATGGCAAGCTTTGCCATATACCAATCTATACGGAGACATGCCAATCGGGGTCTTGAAAGCTGTCCGGTAGGCCCATAATGCATCATTGAGTCTCAAGGACCAATCTTTTCTGTCGGGGCGAACCGTCTTCTCGAGAATCTGCTTGATTTGGCGATTGGAGACCTCCACCTGGCCACTGGTCTGAGGATGATATGGTGTGGCAACCTTGTGGGTGACGGAATATTTCTTGAGAAGAGCTTCAAATGACCTGTTACAAAAGTGAGAACCTCCGTCACTAATGATAGCTCGAGGAGTTCCAAACCTGCTGAAAATGTTAGCTTTCAGAAATTCCAGCACAACTTTATGATCATTAGTCCTAGTGGCAACAGCTTCAATCCACTTAGACACATAATCAACAGCAACAAGAATAAATGTATGACCAAAAGATGGCGGAAAAGGTCCCATGAAATCGATACCCCATACATCAAATAAATCAACAATCAATATAGGTTGTAGAGGCATCATATTCCTTTTAGACAAGGCTCCCAATTTTTGACACCTATCGCAAGATTGACAATAAGCATGGGCGTCTTTAAATAGAGTTGGCCAATAAAAACCGCTTTGAAGTACTTTAGCCGCAGTTTTCTTACCACCGAAGTGTCCACCACAGGCCTGAGAGTGACAAAAAGATAAAATGCTATGAAACTCACTCTCTGGGACACATCGTCTTATGAATTGATCCGCACATATCTTAAATAGATCAGGGTCATCCCAATAGTAATATTTGACTCGTGAGAAAAACAAGTCTTTGTCATGTTTAGTCCAAAAGGTGGGGATTTGACCCACAACAAGATAATTCACGATATTTGCGTACCAAGGTGGAGCAGTAGTTGAGACAGCAAAAAGCTGCTCATCAGGGAATGAATCTCTTAGAGGGTCATGGCTATGCAAATCAGGAATAGGAATTCTGGATAGATGATCAGCCACGACATTCTCAGAACCCTTTTTATCTTTAATTTCAAAGTCAAATTCCTGGAGGAGTAAAATCCAACGGATCAGCCTTGGCTTGGCATCCTTCTTGGAAAGAAGGTACCTCAAGGCTGCATGATCAGAGAAGATGATGATCTTACTACCTAGGAGATAGGACCTGAACTTATCTAATGCAAACACAACAGCAAGCAATTCTTTTTCAGTGGTGGTATAATTCAATTGAGCATCAGTGAGTGTCTTGCTAGCATAGTATATAACATGAGGAATTTTGTTGATGCGTTGGCCTAACACTGCCCCTACCGCAAAATTTGATGCATCACACATGATCTCGAAGGGCAGTGTATAGTCAGGGGGCTTAATGATAGGGGAGCTAGAGAGGAGGGTTTTGAGCTTTGTAAAAGCATCCTTGCATGAATCATCAAAGTCAAATGGCACGTCTTGACCTAGAAGATGACATAATGGACGTGATATCTTGCTAAAATCTTTGATGAATCGACGATAAAACCCTGCATGGCCAAGGAAAGACCGTATTTGCTTAACCGATGTAGGCGGTGGTAAATTAGCAATCAGGTCAACCTTGGCCTTGTCAACCTCGATACCCCTTTTTGATATAACATGTCCAAGCACAATCCCCTGTTGAACCATGAAGTGGCTCTTTTCCCAACTTAACACTAAATTTGTTTCCTCACAGCGTTTTAAAACCAAAGTAAGGTTGTGCAAGCATTCATCAAAACAAGTGCCAAACACTGAAAAATCGTCCATGAAAACTTCCAAAAATTTATCAATCATGTCGGAAAAAATGGACATCATGCATCGCTGAAATGTAGCATGGGCATTACAGAGACCAAAAGGCATTCTTCGATACGCAAATGTACCGAAAGGGCATGTAAAAGTCGTCTTTTCCTGATCCCCTGGAAAAACTGGCACTTGATTATATCCTGAGTACCCATCTAAAAAGCAATAAAACTCTTGGCCCGCTAGTTTCTCTAGGATTTGGTCAATGAATGGGAGAGGGAAATGATCCTTACGGGTATTGGAGTTCAGTTTCCTATAATCAATGCATACCCTCCAGCCCGTGGTTTCTCTTATTGGCACAAGTTCACCCTCTGAGTTTGGTTTCACCGTGATGCCTGATTTCTTAGGGACGACCTGGATGGGGCTCACCCACTCGCTGTCAGAGATAGGGTATATGATACCAGCATCTAACAATTTCACTACCTCCTTCATCACCACTTCTCTCATGTGTGGGTTCAACCGTCGCTGCCCCTCCCTAGAAGATTTAGCCTGGTCCTCCAGGTTTATGCGATGCATGCACACAGAGGGGTCTATACCCCGGAGGTCAGCTACTGTCCATCCTATAGCTCGCCGGTGTGTGGTAAGAATCTCTAATAACTGGGTTTCCTGGTCACTAGATAAACTTGAGGAGATAATCACAGGAAGGGTGTCATTAGGACCCAGAAAGGCATATTTCAGCGAGCTAGGTAGGGTTTTCAGATCAAGTGTGGGAGGAGACTCTATGGAAGGTTTGAGTGGTGGAGAGGTGGACACAGGCAGAGGGTCGGGGTGGGGTCTCCATGGGATATGGTCAGGGTGTAAGGCAGCCACTAAATGGTGATGGACCTCTTCAAGGTCAGGTGTGCCCTCATAGGTATCAATCCAGTCATAGAAAAGGGTGTGCTCGAGGGCATCCTTAAGCACAGCAAATGGGAGGTATTCCTGGACCAGGTCATCTAGGTCGTCAACCATAAGGCATTCAACTTCACTCGAGGGTTGTTGGGAAGCACTAAAGATGTTTAATTTAACTTTCATGTTCCCGAATGAGACGTTCATGAGACCCGACCTACAATTGATGGTGGCATCAGCGGTAGCTAGGAAAGGCCGGCCAAGGATAACAGGAATTTGAGACTTGGAGTTGGCAACAGGTTCCATGTCTAGAACGACAAAGTCAACAGGAAAGTAGAACCGGTCAACTCCGACAAGAACGTCTTCTATAATACCTCTAGGTCTGCGAATGGATCGATCTGCTAACTGTAGGGTGACTGAGGTGGGCTGCAACTCTCCTAGGCCAAGTTGTTGATAAACTGAGTATGGGAGGAGATTGACACTGGCTCCTAGATCTAAGAGGGCTCTGCTAATGGTATGGTCACCTATGACAATGGATATAACAGGGGTTCCCGGGTCCTTGAATTTAGGTGGCACATCACTGGTTAGTAAAGAGCTGACTTGGTTGGTCAAAAAGACCTTTTGGGTGACATGGGATTTGGTTTTCCTCTTTTGGGTACACAGGTCTTTCAGGAACTTGGCATACGCAGGTACTTGTTTGATGGCATCTAAGAGGGGAAGATTGATCTTAACTTGCTTGAACACCTCTAACAATTCCTCTATTCGTTGGTGGGACTTACTAAACGGGGAGGGTTGGTTGAGGCATTGAGGAAAAGGAGCCCTAGGAATATAGGATTTTTCATTGGTGGGCTCAGCTGGGACATCCTTCTGTGGTGGAAGACTAACAGGATCAGACATAGTAGGAGTGGGTTGGTTCTGTTTCTCAAGGGGAGTGTCCTCACTCGCAATGGTTGGGTCCCTAACCTGATTGTCAACTTGTTTTCCATTTCTTAGGGTCGTAACAGCTTGCACCTGCTCATTTGGATAATGGGAACCTTCAACGGCGAACTGGCCTCTAGGGTTCTGCTGTGGTTGGCTGGGCAAGGTTCCTACTTCCCTACGGTTCATAGATTGGGCCAACTGTCCTAATTGGGTTTCTATTTTGGCAATGGATTGTGTATGGGAATGGACAAGCTGGGCCTGGGTTCTTAGCTCACCTGTCAGCTCTCTGTGTTTAGTTTCTATCTTGGCATCGACTTTGGCTTCCATCGCATTAAAAGCTGAGAGGAGGGTAGATTGAGTGGCCAGCAATTGGCTCATCTGATCTTCAAAGGATGGCTTCTTATTGGTTTGGCCAAAGGGAGGATTGGTGGCTGTTTGGTAAGGCTGAGTTGGGTGTTGGATTTCGGGTCTTGGGGCCTGATTGAAAGTGGTCCCCTGGTTAGGTTGTTTCCAGGCGAAATTGGGATGATTTCGCCACCCCGGGTTGTAGGTATTTGAATAGGGGTTATTAGCTCTAGGGTAGCCTTGTGCAAAGTTGGCTTGCTCCTGTACAAGATTAGGATACTGGGAAGCTGAAGGGCAGTCAACTACAGTGTGCATGGGGCTGGCACAGGCATCGTGAGAGATAGGGGTCTGAGAAGGGAGCTGTGAGAAAAAATGGTCAAATCTCTCGGTCAGTGATGCCACTTGGTGTTCTAGACTGTTGGTGGGCTTAACATCATACATGCCTCCCCTTGAGGCACTCCTACCCGGCAGATGGCCTTCAGTTCTGTAGAGGGTAGCACTATGTAGAGAATTTTCACTTAGGTCCTCTAGTAGGTCCCAGGCATCATCAGGGGTTTTTTTCATGAATGTGCCTCCACAGGAGGCATCAATCAGGGTCTTGTGCTGATCGCACACACCCTCATGAAATCGCTGCACTAGCTGCCACTTGGGCACATCATGGTGGGGACAGGATCGGAGGAAGGATTTCATTCTTTCCTAACTCTCATGGAATTGCTCATTTAGTTGCTGGGTAAAAGTAATGATTTCGTTGCGGATCTTATTAGTCCGCCCCACAGGAAAATACTTCTTTAGGAATTCAGCTTGTAATTCCTCCCAAGTAGAAATAGAGTTGTGTGCAAGGGAGTATAGTCATTCCTTGGCCCTGTCTTTTAAAGTGAATGGGAAAAGTCTAAGGCGCACCTGATCATCCGATAATGTGAGTTTGAATGTGGTGTTAACCTCCAAGAAATTTTGGAGATGCCTATAAGGATTCTCGTTAAGTTGGCCGTGAAAAGTGGGCAGCATTTGGATGATGTTTGGCTTGATTTCAAAATTGGCCACGGTAGCAGGTAGTAGGATACAGGAAGGGGAGGTGTAGGCTGTTGGACGGTAGTAATCTTGCAGGGTTCGGGCATGGGGGATTAATGGATTCTGGTTTAGACCAGTACCATCCCCGAGGTTCATGTTGTTCGCCATATGTTGGATTTCAGGAATTGATTGTCTAGGAGTTCTCAAAATTCTGTAGAGTCGCTCAGGATCAGGGTCAAAGGCTAAGTCGGGGTTCAGGGAACGACGACCATGCATGCACAAATAAAATCAAACAAAACCTGTGCAGTCCTAATAGTGACAACTAGCAAACATCAACCCTAGATAGCGACAACTAGCAACCTAATAGCGACAACTAGCACGTCATGCAATCCCACAAAGAAAAGAAAAACACCAAGCACCCAAATTTATTCTAAAAGAGGGTTAAGAGAGTGCAAACAGTGGGAAGGGATGGCCCTTCCAACGATGACGAAAATCAGCGTCCTCTCTTAATCCTGCAAAAAGAAGAATAAAGCAATTAAGCTACTAAATAGAAGTCTAAAGGAAACTAAACTACTCTAACACTAACTATGCTAAGAATTTAGTAAACTATTGTGCCGTCCCCGGCAACGGCGCCAAAAACTTGATCGTTTAAATATAAACCCTTGCAAGTGCACAAGGCAATTGTACTACGGTGAGTATGGAAAGGGTTGTCGAACCTCAGGGACGGATTAATATTCTACCAAATTCAAGAGAAAAGCAGCAGTTTTTAATTAATCTAGAGAAAAACAATGAACTTTGACTAAACTAAGCTGAGATTTATCAATAGGAGAAGTACCAAGGCTTTGAATCCACCACAATAGACTAGTGTATCGTCTCTCTCTCTTTTGAATTCAGATTTCCAGTTGGCTAGTGTATTCCTCTCGGACATACACTTGTCAATTCAAATTATAGTGCCCTCCTCTCGGATGTAACACATAAATCTATTAAAACATGGAACTGTGATCTATCTCTCTCGAGTATAAACCAATGAGACTTTATTAATATGTAACACTTCAGAGCCCTTACGTTCCTCTCGGACACGCAAGTGCTCTTTCAGATTGAAATCCACAAAGATCCACTCTTGTCTCTCTCGAGTACAAAGAATAAACTCTAATGAATTAACTTTTATTGCATAACAAAGATTCATACACCAACTAGAATAAAAACATAATATGAGAGAAAGAAACAATACAACCAATCAGTTGGGTTTCATCTACGCCTTGGAAGAGAGTCTAGCCAAGCATGGGAAGAGAATCCATCAACAAGTTCTTCATCTTCTTCTTCTTCTTCTTCTTCCTTTGCTCTAGCCTCCAAGAACTCCAAAAGAACTCAAAACTCTATTCTTGCATACCCCATACGTTCTCCCTTAAGGCATATATATAGGGGTGAAGGAAAGCCCTCAAATCCCCTTCCAAATCCGAGTCAAAATAGGGTTAAATTGCGTTTTCCGTATGCACCGATCGATCGCCTTTATAGCCCGATCGATCGTTTTACGAACGTAGCCGAACGAAGCCGTTTTCCTTTGTTAATTGCTTCCGATCGATCGTATTGCGAACGATGCCGGACGAAGCCGATCGATCGTTTTTACTGTCTTTAAAACTTTGCGCGAGTCCAAAAATTCCAGTAGATACGATCGATCGCGTTGGTGTCCGATCGATCGTTTTTACTGTCCAGAATCTTCAAATGGCTATAACTTTTTGCTCCGAACTCCGAATTGCACGTGGTTGGTAGCATTGGAAAGCTGACATCTTGAACTTTAACATGAGACTTGAATCAGTCCAATCCGACATTTGTACACATAGTTATGATGATCTAACCATTGAAGTCCGTTTTCACCTCATTTTTGCATCTTTGCTCTCATTTTCCTACAAAACCAAAAACTATAATAAAGTAGTAATAATTCTAATCAAACACTAGCATAAATATAAGTTTAGGAGATAATAAAATGCATATTTCATGTATAGATCACTTATCGAGTAATTGGTTACACTATAGTACTGCTTATCGAGTAATTGGTTACACTATAAAACTGGGTATCGAGTAATTGGTTACACTATAGTACTGCTTATCGAGTAATTGGTTACACTATAAAACTGGCTATCGAGTAACTGGTTACACTATAATACTGCTTATCGAGTAATTAGTTACACTATAAAACTGGTTATCGAGTTACTAGTTACACTATAGTACTGCTTATCAAGTAATTGGTTACACTATAAAACTGGCCATCGAGTAACTGGTTATACTATAGTACTGCTTATCGAGTAATTGGTTACACTATAAAACTGGCTATCGAGTAATCGAGTATGCGATAACTTTTTAATGGGACAAACTTCAACGATGCGTATCTTACTCATTTCTGATCCGTTTTGGCCCATTTTTTTTTATTCTTCTTCATTTTTAGTGTTCTTTCTTATAATGATGAAAAAATGTTCAAAAATGGACTACAAATGAGGGAGATATGAAGGGGAGGGGGGGGGGTCCCTCGGCTTAACAGTGCGGCGGTGGAGGCGTCGGGGCAAATACCGGGGTGACCGGCTTTGGACGACCCGAGCAGTTGCCCGGGAGGGATGGGCACGGGTTCCCTCAGCTCAACGGGGCGGCGGCAACAACCGGGGGGGAGGGGGGCTCAACGAGCGGCGACGGGGGGCACAAACTCTCTCAGCTCAACGGAGCACCATCGGGGTGGGGGTACTCACCGGGGGGACGAACCTCAGTGAGAGAGTTGATTTTTTTTCGTTGAAGAGGTGCGACGATCGATTCGTCAGCCTGATTCTCACTTTGGTGAGAATCAGCTTTTCAGGGTGAAAGGTGAAAAATTGTCACCTTTCACCTTTCAAGGCCAATTTTCGGCCTTTCAGCAAACAAACACTTTTCAGGGCTGAAAGGTGAAAGAGTGAAATTTTTCACCTATCACCGTCACCGACTATTTTTCACCCTTTCAGCTTCCAAACACTTTTCACCCTGAAAGGTGAAAATTTTCACCTTTCAGGGTTGAAATATGCTTTTTTTTAGCAAACAAACGCACCCTTGGTCTTCTTTCAATTCCCAACACTTGATACTTTTTTGGCTGAAAATTTCTCAAAAGAAAACAAAAACTAAGCATTGACCGGTGACCAGCGATGAAGATATATGTATTGGTAAGCGTCTAGCATGGTCGGATTATATTATAGAGTCCTTGACCATGGTACATAAAGGTCCTAATATGATACACAAAGACCTAACATGCAGTTCGAGCGAATTTTGACATAGGATGAGACTAATATCCTTAGCAAGACAAGGTGAGCCAGCAAATTCTTTGAATGCAAGGTTGACTCATTTCCAAATTGGACGCCCTGAATTATGTGCAGAAAGACAAAGAAGCAAATTCCTTGTGTGCCAGGGTAGGCGGCCCTCACTCAGGCAACTAGTCTATGCTTACGGAACAAATATATCTCACTCAGGATTAATGTGAATCGCACTTACCACAATGTCACGATATCCCATTTACTTCTACAATTTCGCACCTTACACAAACACACATGTAGTTGCCTCCCCATAGTGAAAGATGAATGCAATATGTAGGCTGTAGCAATTAATCAGTAGAGCAATGGCTAGTTATTTTTGGCGCACTACTTTTAGTTGCACTATGTATGCTTCTTGAACGTAATGCAACTTGTAGGAGTTGCACTACTACTAGTTGTTGTTGTTTTTAATTTAGGGACCATTTGGGGCGTGATTAAAAGCAAAACATCTAGATGGGATGTTTTGCTACACTGTAGCATCTGGATATTTTATATATCTAGCTGGATGTAAAAATCCACATGGATGCTACAGTATATATCCAATATCCAGTCTGGATATTTTTGCAATAATCACGCCCCAAACGGCCCCTTAATAATTACAAAAAAAAATTAAACTTTTTTTACTATCTATGTCACGCCCCGAATTTCAAAACCTCGAATAATGCGCGGAAGCACTAACTCATTGAAGACCTTAAGGCTGAAAGCCAGGACATGACCGAATACTCGATACAACTCTATCCATTCCAGATTGCTTAAACAATTATCCATTAAATACAGAATACTGAAATAAGGATTTAAATAGCTCATACTGATTATACATTACAAATCCAAATTCAAAAATAAACATCTGAAGCATAAAAGCCACATAGACAAGTTCGTTACAAGAAAATAAAAATAACAAGTCTTCGCATAAACTTTATTGGCCTGGGAGATCAGCAGCTATCCCAAACTACTCCACTTCACTCTTTCTTGATACCTGCATCAAAGGATGCATGAGTATTTCCAAGGAAATACCCAGTAGGATGCCGGAATCCTACCGAACAAAATAGGTAATAGCCAAGACTCTAGATGGTACAAGATAGAACAGTTATCAGATTTCCAGGAAATAATAAATGCATAGTAAACAATGAATTCAAGGACTAGCACTCTATCAAATTCCGGACATTTCATTGGAACAGTTACAATTCAGGATAGACTCCAACATACATAGTATTGGAATTAACAACTTCTGCTCTCAGGTCAGTCCTCTTCACAATTGGACATCTATGCCAGAACATCCTAGAGGTTCTACAGAGGAACCCGGCCACGCGTCTAGGGATGCTGGCCCCATCGGTGCTTACGGGCACAATGGGCGGAGACCACAAGACCTTCCGTAATATCTTGTAATCTAAATACGTACGTTTTACCTTCATCGGCTGAACTACATAGGTTCAATAAATCATCCGAGATCTCGCAAGATCTAGCAATGGCTCTTGAGCATACTAGGATTCCGATCTAAGAGTGTTCAACAAACTCTTAGTGAAAAACAGTTTACATGGAACTGAGACACTCAAAAGAAATGAGTAAGGATTCTCTCATTTAGAGATCCAGGATATTCGTATCAAAGAATAGACTCTCTAAAGAGTTGGTCAAAGACTCTGCCAAAATTATCCAAATGGACTCTCATTGGAATACTCAATCTCATAGAATGGTCAACAATGAATGACTTTGATTATGGTTCATCAAGGTTCGAAGCACCAATCGCCTCAGCGTACTTAGCCTAGATATGACAATTCCCATGACTAAGAAGTTCAGGTTATTGACATCAATAAGAGATCGGACACAGTGCACAAGTTGCAGAATTTGCTCAAAGGAAACCCGTGAGCAAAGAATAAACCGATGACTTAGATTCCAGAGACGATTATTAACGGACAGCACCCAATATTTCCCTATTCATAATCATATAATTTGGTGTTACTGTACATATTACCCTCAGGTCATACAATATATAAACCCCATCGTAATATTATATGTGTATTCACCCATTTTTAGTATCTAGTACTTAACTGAAATAGGGTTTAGTAAGAACACAGGGTTCTGTCATACGCAGAACAGCCGACTTCAAGACACTACCACTGTTCGTTATGTGTGTAATAAATTCTATAATTTTTATTCCAAGTACCTTTAACTGTCTAGTTTCTAACCCATCCAAAATTATAATTTTATGAGTTATATTGAATTACTTATGATTTTCTGATTACTGCTGGTCGGTGCAGGGGCAATCCTGGCCGAGAGCAGCATCTTAGTTCTTTTTAATTTTCTGATGGCACACTTGTAATTAATTATTTATTTCCACTTAATAACATCAAGTTATACATCCTATAAGCATTTTACAGAACCTAATCTACTTTGAATTAATAAGATTTTCTCTCTCTTTTGCTTATCTTCTCAGATTAGTAAAACATACCACCATATGCTTATCAATACCCGAATGAACTCGAATAAGACAAGTATACACAGACATTTTTTTTTATACCACCAAGTGCTGATATGGACTCTATAGATCATGCTGAAACATCAGAAGTAAGGGTGTGCAATTTTACAAGGATCGGATAATGGAATGGTGTAAGCATTTCATACCGATTTCCAAAATCTGAACTTTACAACAATAGGATATGAACCGATCAGATTTGCTTATTCAAACTACCATCTATTATTGGACAGATCACAGAATGGAGTACAACAGCAAGATAAGACACAAATCAAGTGATATAACTTTATGGGAATGCCTTTCTAAAGCTTCATACGTGAAGAGACAACATGTGATTAGCAAAAGAAAACATCTTCGCTCATACATCATGTACACCTTGCATATCATGAAATGCTTTACGTGAAACAATGAGAATATGAAATCAACACTTCATACCATTAATTCAGCACAACAAAGGATCATGCTTTCTGAGAAATCAGAGAATCAGGTTGTAAAAAAAATAAAAAAAACAATAACATCCTACCTCTACGAAAGTTAAATCCGTCCTCCAATCTTCAAGCTTTAGTCCTCCTACTTCCCTTGTCTACCCAAATCGCCAAGGAGCAAAGATGATGGAAAGATGGACTGATCGAAGTTGGGATGGGTTGGAGAAAAAAGAGTGCACCGGCCAAATTTTGCACAAGGGTTCCCAAGGAGAGTGCCGGCCTCCTCATGGTGCACTTAAATAGGTACCCTCTTCTCTCTCTCAATACTATTTCAGCCCTTGATGCTCCTCCAATGAAAGGTCCAGATTGAGACTTAACCAAGCCTCCCAAGCCCAACGTGGTCCTCTCTTCCCCCATCAGTTAGGATCCTTAATTAGTATGAATTAAGGCTAATTGAGTGAGTTATTAAAATAACCTTGTAACTTCCTAAAAGCATAACTGAACTCTCCTCCTTGCCATGAAACGTCCTCAATATGGCAAGTTTCATGCACATCCACAATTAGTGTTTAATTAGGCCTCTTCAATTAACCTTATTTAATCTAAGTAAATTTTCCCCTTTTTAAAGCAAAACCAACTTCGGGTCCATAAGAGGATTCAAATTTCCAATTCCACGATTTGCCTTCCCAACTTAAGGAGTGATTAGGCAAATCACATTACTCACAAACTCCTTAATTGGCTCAAAATAAGTTATTTCGAATAATTTACCATTTGGCTAATTAGTTTTCTAAGTATGGTTACATTTCATTAATAAGGAGATTTCAAACAAAAAGACTCCCACGATTTGGTCCTCCAAATCGTGGGCCCAAGGGTTGTCCACGTCATCCCATAAAGTGGCGCATCACTACAGGTCCACGTGGTTCCATCGCTTGGTCCTTACACGTCTTATAGCACAGATCGCAGATGAACGGTTACTATAACTTGCACGCGTGATGAGTAGTTCCACCGTGCACGAGTCCTACACCTGGTAACACGTTCACTAGGCCCCGTCACACGTGTACTCGCACACGTGACTAGCCCTAGCCCTGGCACTCAACTGGCCCTGGCGTCAGGTGTATCAAACCCTGGCGCCAGATAGGTTACGGCGCCAGGCCCAGTCCTCGCGCGCGGAAAAACCTGCCTAATCTGGCGAAACAATTTTAATTGACCAAAATCATCAAGATAGGGTTTCACAAGGCCAAAACAAATACCAGACCAAAAAGCATGCCGATTACGAAAACTTTCCTATTTTAGACCAGTTTCCTAAAATAGCAGTTTCCAAAAACGTACCAATTTTTCGGGTGTTACAATCTACATTCCATTCTATTAGTCCAACTTTGGTTCATTTTCAAAAAGTCAAAAAGGACTACTAATGTGGAATGGAGGGAGTATATTTTTGTCGTTTCTATTTTAATTGTCGTATGTTCAGAAATTTCTGGGTGAAGCCTAAATCAATGCAAGGTTTATATCAAGGGTATTTTTTACATGAGACTTAAAATTGTCCGTTTCACCTCCTTTCTTTAAGGGGCCGTTTGGGGCGTGATTAAAAGTAAAACATCCAAACTGGACGTTTTGTTACACTGTAGCATCTAGATTTTTTCTATATCTAGCTAAAACGCCTCAGGATGTGTTTTAGGCTGGATGTTTTGGCTTTTTTACGCACCAAACGGCCCCTTAATTGAAGTCCAGACTTGACAGAGAAGCTGATCTAAACTCTTCTTTTTTTTTTTATTTATAATAAGGGGTGTCCGAGTCCCTAGGACTTGACTAGGAGGACAGGGCAACCAACCTCTTAGAGCATCGTAGCTTGCCGCCAATCCCCTCGAGTGCATAAAAGGCCCACCTATTATAGGCATCAGGTAAATCGGGTGGGTGGCCAATAGGGGTTCAAACTCAGGACCTCCACTTCAGAAAATTAAACTCTTCTTGTTCTTTACCATTTACTGAGGACAGAAAGATTATTATCTCTGGAGTCGAATTCTGTTTGACCAAATGACAATCACGAGCTACATGCACTTGGCTTCACTCAGATGTTGAGGTATCTTCAATGAATTCTGAGTCTCTGACCCACTTTATGTACTACCATTTCTTAGAGGAAAAAATGAACACTAATATTAACATAAATTGATATTCTTCCAACAGAATGATCAGTACCGATGGTAATGCTGATGCATTACTATTTGCCACTGTGGAAAATGAGGGTTCTTTATATGTGTTCCTCTGGTCGTTGCTGATTGACAACATGTTCTTCCATCGCAAGACTTGGATCCGATTAGGAAGCCAAGATCAAATTGAAAGTTGAAACCAAATCCCTCACTCATACCGTCCAACATAAACGCGGGGTGTGTGAATTTGGTGTCCAGATTCCATGTAGCATTATCATTTTCCTTGAAGAATACTAAACTGCTTGCAAATTGTGACACTTGCACCAAGCTTGCATTTGATGGTAAGGATCCATGTCATCAATTTGAGTATGCTCCAAGCAGTTGCGACACTAATTGAACTCAATTAGTCACATAGGCCACAAGAAATTATTGAGTGTGCCAGCATACCTCATAGAGTTTGTGCTCAGCCACACCCATGGAAGAGAGTGCAGAGGGCAATTTGTAGAGAAACTACTGGATACAACCGGCAAAAATACTCCAGGTAACCAGGACGTCGACCTGTAAGATCGACAACACAAGCTATAAATGTATACTCCACTAAATTAGTGCAAAACAACTACAGCGCAAATCAATAGCTCATGTAAAAATACATAAAAGGTGATTTGGCTACTGGTGATACAAAATAATTTCTCAAGTATGTGGGGTTTTGGGGGAAGCAAATTTATTTTGTTGTGCGCATAGCCTATGTGGCATGGCCGATGCGCTCAACAGTTTCTCCTAGGCCACATATTAATGTGAGCATGCTACTTGGTCCAGTGGGGGGACATGTGGGGAATCATATTGCATAAATACCTAACTAGAACACTAAATGATGGGCACAGTGAGTCCCACACACACCCGGTCGTATCATCAATGTAAGTGTACTGCAATCGGTCCTTCACACAACTCAAACTGACGAGCTTATGTGGGACAAGTGGGATCACCACCAAGCGGGCATGAGACCGTATATTCACCAGGTGGTCTCCCACTTGCATTAGGCCATCAATCAAGGGATTCGCATATACTCTCGTATGATTCAGTAGCTTTAAAGAGTACATCGATTGCATAAATGACCATCACATTTTCATAGATTTGTTTCTAGCGAGTTCAGGATCAGGTAGGTTTCAAACACAGATTTAGGAATCAAGTGGCACCCTTGTTAGTAAATTTCAATTTTATAATATTTCTATATAACAATATGAAGTCTATTGTAATTTGTATGATAATGTAGAATCATGACAGTCATACCTAAATGCTATTTCTTAATCCCCGTTCATATAAGCTCTATGGGTTGTCATATTTCGATTTGGTGGGGTATTAATTCTGGGGTCGGGCACCACCTGCCCTGTGCCGTTGTGCGTGATCAGATTCAGATCGTTTATGCTAGTACCCAATCTTTTCGTTCCCTCTACCTGATTTACATTCTCTCTCCGTTGATAAAAACACCTCCCGTATATTTTTTAATGAAAACATTTCCATCCGAAACCAGTTTACACGACACTTGTCTCATGGTGCTTACATGAGCGGGCAGGTATAGATCAGTCCGCCCGCAGGTGAGTGTGATTCATCACCCACCATTGTAGCCGTCAAGATCCGACGGCTCAAGATTACTCAGGATCTCCTTATTTAAACTTTTTCTTTTCAATAAGGCTTTGTTTGGGAATGCAAATTTAGCAAGGATATAAGAATACTTAGATTTCTAAATTATTGAATATTATTATATTCACAGTCTGACAATGGATTAAAATTTACTATTTATTCACAAATCATCAAACAGCTCCACCTCCCTTACACCTTGCGTTCATTCATTAATACAAATCACCAAATACCTCCCTCACGAAACACCTTCCTCACACTCAATCAACTTATCTCAAACTTTTAACCAGACAATCCTCCGACACTCACCAATTGAGAGAAAGCGATGAGGAGGCTCTTAAGCAACAACACGGCTACCTAGACAACCTTATGTGTTCGATGGTCACCCAATCTGCCTCATCGGTGTCCGAGTCCATTTAGCCGAGTTGTTTAGAGTGCTCATCGGCGAGGAGGTATGAGCCTTAGAAGCCTTGGACTTTGGAGGCCATGGTTTGGGAAATGGATTGACTTTTTTAACTCTAACAAGGAAGTGGATGGTATGGGCCTCTCCACTGCCGGAATTCGGGCAGGTTCTAGAGGACTCCCCGCTCAGCCCACCAACCACCGATGAGACAGGAGCTAAAAAAACCTAAAAATGGTGAGATAGATCCACTTTCTTCTCAATCGGTAGAAAAAATGAGAGAGAGATTGAGCAAATTGAACAGATGATTACCCATTGAAGCAAGACTCGATTACGTCATGCCTGTAGCAAGACTCTAGACGAGAGGTGAGGCGGAAGACAAGGAACACAACATTTGACATGGAAGAATACGACAGTCGATAAAGGCAGGCGGTCACCGGAGAGGGAGGAGCACGACAAAAGGACAACCAGATGGGAGGTGAAGGGAAAGAGGGATCTGACTCGACTCCCCCTGCCTGAGCTCGAGCTCGAGCTCGAGAATTTATAAATGGTGTCGAGAATTTTGGGAGATTTTATTAAAATGGAGCTTTAAAAATTTTGAGAGATTTTGATAAAATCCAAATTCTTGAAAACAAAATAGAATCTAAACAGGGAATTTGGAATTTGGGCCTCAAATCCAAATCTTCGTTCCCAAACGCACCTAAAACTTTTTATAAATTCTACAAATCGGAAAAAGCCACAGCCAAAACCAGCCCAAAGCCCATACACGCACATATAGATCTCCTTTCCCACCATTTCCCTCTGCTTCTCGCTCTGCTCTCTCACACAAACACTAGCATCTCTTCCTTCCAATGGCGGCCACTTGCTCCTCCCCCAACCCCCTCCGCCTCCAAAACCCTAACCCCTCTCCCATTACTTCTCCCACCTCCGCCCCCAATGCCCTCCGCCTCCTCAATCCCCACCACCCTCCTCGCCCCTCCCTCTCCCTCGCCCGCACCGCCCTCTCCCCCTCCCCCGCCTTCGCCGCCCCCGCAGACCCCTCCTCCTTCGACCCCACCCGCGTCTTCAACTTCGCCGCCGGGCCCGCCACCCTCCCCGAGCACGTCCTCCGCAGCGCCCAGGCCGACCTCCTCAACTGGCGCGGCTGCGGCATGAGCGTCGCCGAGATGAGCCACCGCGGCAAGGAGTTCAAGTCCATCATCGAAAAGGCCGAAGCTGACCTCCGAGCGCTTCTCCGCATCCCCGACGACTACGACGTCCTCTTCCTCCAGGGCGGCGCCACCACACAATTCTCTGCCATTCCGCTCAACCTCTGTGGCGCGGGCGACTCGGCGGATTACGTCGTGACGGGCTCGTGGGGCGATAAGGCCTTCAAGGAGGCGCAGAAGTACTGCAAAGCGAGGGTTATCTGGTCGGGAAAATCCGAGAAGTACACCAAGATCCCGGCTTTCGACGGATTGGATCAGGACCCAGATGCCAAATTCCTTCACATTTGCGCCAACGAGACCATCCATGGCGTCGAATTCAAGAACTATCCAGTCCCCAATGGTAAGGACAAGGTCCTTGTGGCCGACATGTCCTCCAATTTCTGCTCCAAGCAGGTGGACGTCTCCAAATTCGGCCTGATCTACGCAGGGGCGCAGAAGAATGTCGGCCCGTCAGGCGTCGTCGTCGTGATTGTCCGCAAGGACCTCCTCGGCAACGCGCAGCCGTCAACGCCGGTGATGTTGGATTACAAGATCCATGCTGACAATAGGTCGCTGTACAATACGCCGCCTTGCCTTGCAATTTACCTATGCGGCTTGGTGTTTGAGGATTTGTTGGAGCAGGGGGGATTGGAGGAAGTGGAGAGGAAGAACCAGAGGAAGGCCAATCTGCTGTATGATGCCATTGATGGGAGCAGCGGGTTCTACCGGTGCCCGGTGGAGAAGTCGGTCCGGTCGCTTATGAACGTGCCCTTCACACTGGAGAGGTCGGAGCTGGAGGAGGAGTTCATCAAGGGGGCAGCGAAGGAGAAAATGGTGCAGCTTAAGGGGCACAGGTCGGTAGGTGGGGTCCGGGCATCGATCTACAATGCAATGCCTTTGGCCGGTGTGGAGAAGCTTGTTGCTTATATGAAGGATTTCCAGGCGAAGCATGCTTGATCTGGAGGTGAATTTGGTGACTCGAAGCTTTATAATTTTTTAATATGTTGTTGTCTTAATTTCTTTATTTTGGGCGGCAACTTAGAAATTTGATCAATTGTTGGTATCTGAGCTCAAATTGTTTTGGTTGATCAGTTTATATAATATGGTATACTCATATAAATGAATATCATGTGCTGCAAATCTCTTCTTCGTATGAATAGCCTGTGTCATTGAAGAATTAGTAAAGTGCTGATATTTCAGGTTTGATCAATGCGATAACTGAGTTTGCAGATCAATATGTTTGTAGTCTGGGATTTTTATGTGTTTCTAGACTATAGTAATTTGTGATTATTGGCTCTTCGTCGAAGATTGCAACTTAGATCGCAATTTTATGGTAATCGGTATTCAGATCCACTGGACTGATAATCTGATATGAAGGAAATGACATCTTAATTATCACACGGTTTAGATTGATAAATCCATGCTTCATCACGTAATTGTGGTGTTTTTCTTGATTTATGTCTTATGCTTGGGTCAGGACTTGACTGTGAGACCCGGCAGCTCTCTGTCTCAGCTGAAAATGTTGTTGTCTTCTCTTCTTAGTCTTGTAATTTGAGTGGACAAAGTAGAAGTTTAATTCTAGTATCGGGAGTCACAGGTATATGATGTCAGATTGAACCACAAGATTGTCAAAGGTACTTAGAAAATCAGCATTTTGTGTAAGGGAAGTTGAATTCACCAACCAACATGGCGTCACAATAATATCTGGGCAAAAGCACCCAAGCCCACTTCTCCTGGTCCAGTAGAGTTGATTTATTATTTGACGTCCCAAAAAAGAAAAGAAAAAGTTTGACAGTAGTTATATGATATTACGCGCTTTGATTTAATGGATACTTCAGATCCTGCGAATTTGTTTATTGAAGAGAACTTTAGTATGTCTGTTTGTGCTAAATGAAGAATTTCAAATAATTACAAGCTGAATTTGAAAGCTTTTGTAAATCAAAGATGTCATATGAATCTTAGAATGGAATTAATTTGTGGTTGCTGCTTTCAATAACCAACGACAATAATCTTGCCCTCTTATCGACTTTTGCTTATTGCACTTGTTCGCATATTTGATTATAGTTAATTGCTTCATTATTATTATTCTAATTAGATTTGATTGGTGATGTTGTTTTTCGGAATAGATCTATTTCCTCATTTTTGTATAAGCATGGAATGAAGACTTGTTTTCTCATGCCTTCACCTAATCACCTTGTATTAGCCATGTGATTGCCCTTTGTTTTCGTGTGATGATTTAGTCCAAAGTAGGACTTCATTCTATAAAAAACAACATTAAAAAACTAGAATACTAATACTCGACTAGTGGAGATATGTTGTTTGATTATTCATCAAAGAATGGAAAAGGTTTAGTGTGATGCTTGGAAAAGTTGAGTTCACCAACCACCATGAATGGGACTGGCAACTAACATCGCCAGCTTCATGTTTGGGCATGAAGACAGATCTGCACCTTTCCTGATATAATAGCAAAAAAAATGGCAACTGGTGGACTAGCTCTTGAACTTGGTTTCGCCAGTTTGGCCCATACATTTGTTGCGTATGTTTTAGGATAGTGTGTTTAACTTGCCTCTTCCTAAATGTTTAATTTAATGTGGATTTTTTTTTTCAATTTAGTTGATTGGAGTTGTTTTTTCCGTGAGAAAAAGAAAAATACAATGAAAATAGAGAACAGTTTACAGTAGATCGCTCTCATATAAGGAGCATGAGGCCAATCTTTGGGTCGTTGGATTCCGATCTGATGGTGGATATCAAATTGGTGGGTAGGTGAGTGTCAAATCAATGGGTAGGTAAGTTTCTTGTAACCATTTGCCATTGTTAGATCAAGATCCAATGACTAAGAATTGAATTGGCCTCATATAAGTTATATGAGAGCGATCTCATTTAAAGCAAGTGGGTAAAATTTAATGGATTTGCCTGTGAAAGCGCATTTAGTATAGAAAAAAAAATAAATCGAGGAAATCAAAGTTCTCTAGATAATTTAATTGTGGGTGGTTTACATTTTAGTCTAAGTAGGTGAATTTTAACCAAAATACTACAAAGGGGGAAATATGGTATCCACTTAGGTACAAAGTACCTAAAATTTGATATCCACTTTAGTCCCGCATGAGCTCCCACACACGTAAATTTTTTTAAAATGATAAAATTATCCTTCGGTGCGTGGAACAACGTAACTGCCCACAACGCCGTTTAAACGTTCTTTTCCACGTCTTGACCCATGTGCTTTCAAAAATAAAAATCTATCCACATGGGTATTTAAAATCACAATCTCATGTTTCTCCATCATAACCTTAAATTGTTTCTTCCCTTTCGCGTCTCAACCATCTCTCAAGTATAGACCGCCTCCTCGCAGCGACCCTCCGTTTCTCACGGCGGCGACGTCCCTCAGTGCCGGCGACGCTCCCCTTCACACCGCAACCCTCCTCGGTGCACCCGTCTCACAGCGGCGACCTTCATGTCACGGTGGCACTCACCCCTCCCAGCGACGGTGTCCCCTTACGCTCTCCCCTACCAGCGGCGCTCTTCCCTCATTTTCTCCCTAACGGAATAGCTCTCCCCTCGCGACGGCGCCCTCAATGGCAGAAGCTTCTATAGGGCTGCATCATGGGTCGGGTAGGGTCGGGTTTTGCTAAACCCGACCCTACCCGAGATAGGACCCGGGAATTCTAAACCCGACCCGAACCCGAGATAAAACCCGAGATCCTAAACCCGACCCGGACCCGAGATAAAACCCATAATACCCGACCCTACCCGAGAACCCGAGATAAAACCCGAGATTTTAATAAAATAATCAATATAATTATAAATTTTTTTAATAAAATAATTTATATTATTATAATAATAATAATAATAAATATATATATTAAAAAAACTGATTTAAATGGTATATCTCGGGTCGGGTCGGTTCTTGGGTATTTTAAAGCAAAACCCAACCCGACCCGAGATAGAACCCGGGTTTTAAAACTATGGAACCGACCCTACCCGAGATAGGACCCGACCCGACCCGACCCGGGTTAATCTCGGGTCGGTTCCATCCGGGTTGGGTCAGTTCCGGGTTTTTTGTGCAGCCCTAAGCTTCTACTTCCGGTCGGCAAGACGAAGTAAGCACAAAGACCATTTTTTTAAGTAAAAGATACTTCCTTTCGTGATTGTTTGATATTTTTTCTTGCTCTTGGCTTGTGCATGTTGAGGGTTTCATGTATTGTATAATATTTCTTAATGGGCTGTGTTGGGTTGCATGTGTTTGTTTTATGATGTTTAATAGGTTGTGATAGCTTGCGAGGTGTCTGTATGTTCAACTGCTTTCATGCATGCATTTATAGTTGGGATAAAAACGTGTAGTAGTTGTGTAGAACTTGTGAAGGAAAGTTGAGGGTCTTGTGTTGGTCAGTAGCCATGATAAATTTTGGTGACGTTGTGATAGTTCTTTTGTAGGGTTGGGATGCATCAGTTATATGATGGTTGTGTTGACATTGTGTTGTAGTTGTATTGGGTTGCATGTGTTTGTTTTATAATATTAATAGGTTGTGGTGATTTGCGAGGTATTTGTATATTCAACTTTCATGAATGCATTTATGGTTGAGATGGAAACATGTAGCAGTTGTGTACAACTTGAGATGGGCAAAGTTGAGGGCTGGGGTTGTTGGTCATGAGCTCTGATGGATTTAGTGACGTTGTGATGGTTCTTCTGTAGGATTGTGATGGACAAGAGTAATGGTTGTATTGAGTTGTATGTGTTTATTTTATGATGTTTAACAAGTTTGTGATAGATTGAGATGTGCTTTTATGTTCAACTCCTTTTGAGTTTTGATGAATGCGTTTATGGTTGTGATGAAAATATGTAGTAGTTGTATAGAACTTGTGATACGAAAGTTGAGGGTCTTGTGTTGGTCATGAGTTGTGATGGATTTTGGTGACATTGTGATAGTGCTTTTGTAGGGTTGGGATGCATCGGTTATATGATGATTGTGTTGACATTGTATTGTAGTTGTGTTATGGTTGCGATGAAGTTTTGTTTATTCCCTAAATACATTTGGTTGTGCTTCATATGTACTTAATATTGCATTGCATTATATTTTGCAGATTGGTAGAGTTGAGTACAGATGCTCAACTTTAAAAGTGTTGAATCTTATCCCGGATTTGAAGCGAGGGGTATATGAGCAAGTAATGAAGACTTGTTTCAAAGTCTTCTTCGATATGACAGACACAATGGTCTGTCATTGTCTAATTGGCCACATGCGAGCCAGGAGGATAAGCGGCTTAACTTTCAGAATCGGCAGGTGGTCAGCCACTCTAAAGCCGATAGATTACAATATGATACTGCAGTTGCCACTGCATGATGGATTTCTAGTCGGAAGGAAATCATCGCAATGCACAAAGGGCCCCCACCTTCCAGGAGAGGATGTTCCCTGGGGTGAGAGTAAGTAAGATTACCGCAAAAATGATAAAGAAAAAGTTTGACAACAAGAGGTTGAAGGTAAATGATAGGGCAAGGTTGGCCTTGCTATACTGCATTGCTGTCTTCCTACTATTCAGGCCAGGGGATGTGGTTGACGGCAAGTTTTATGCAATAATGCATGAGTCCAACCTTGCCACCTTTGATGCATATCCCCAGGCTAGGGATATCTACAATGCGCTGTGGAATGGACGCCTACGAGGATAGGGAGGAGAGGAAAGATCGATACAATTTGTTTGGTTGTGGAGCTGTATTACAGGTACATTGTATCTTATGCCTTATGTTCACCATTATAAGTTGTGTTTACTTATATTGGGTTATGATGTACACTAACAATTGCTATTACAATTGACTTGAATGTTTGACGTATACAGTTTTGGTTCTTCGAATTGGCCGAGACCAAGTTCAGTGACTTTGGGTAGTTGATACAGTCAGATAAGGAGGAGGATCAATCACCCATGTTAAAGAGGTGGAGTATCAACGTTGCCCCAGACACATACGAGGCTGGTACGGCCTTGGATATAGAGGGCCTGGCTGTAGAGATTGTCTTCACTGAGGATGAACAAGCATGATGTGGCAGGGGACATTGAGGAAGGATGCTACAAGGCTGATCAGCTACCTCGCAAGAGGCAGCAAAGAAAGAAGGGCAAGGCAAAAAGGGTAGCTGAGGCACCAGTGGAGGAGGCTCTTATGAGCCGTGCCGGAGTGAAGCCTTCAAATGAGGGGCCCAATAGTGGCTCAGATACTAAATCGAAACACATTCAACAGCTTGGCAGCAATCGCAGACGATAAGCTACCAATGAGGAAGCTGGTGATGTTTATGTCAAAGGTACTTGATTGTGAATCGGTTGTGCTTTTTTGTACATAGGTTGTGTTAGATATCGTATATTACGTTGTGATGGTGTAAATGTAGGTTGTGATAGATGATCTATACATGAAATATGCATTTTATTATCTCCTAAACTTATGTTTCTGCTAGTATTAGATTAGAATTATTGCTACTTTAATATAGTTTTTGGTTTTTGTAGGAAACAAGAGCAAAATGCAGAAAGGGGATAAAACGCGACTCTAATGATTGAATATTAATAACTTCTATTGCATATCTCTGATGGGACTGATTTACATGTTAAAGTACACGAAGTCAGCTTTCCAACGCCACTGACTGTTTGCAATTCGGAATTCTGAGCAAAAAGTTATGATCATTTGAAATATCGCACGCGAAAGAGATACAATTAAAGAGAAGAACCGTCAAGATGAGATTGGATGGATGAGATCGATGCAACGGGTTTTTTGTTTAATAAAGAAAAAAAATAGAAAATGAAATGAACCGGTTCCGTTCCGGTCCGGTTCAATTAAAAGAAAAAAAAAGAGAAAACCGGCCCGAGCCAAAGCTCAGGCCGTTCGTCCAGAACAGAGGCGCTCGAGCTTCTGCTCGAGCGCCGGTGGGTTGATCTTGACGGCAGACGTTCACGGCGGAGGTGGGTCTCGACGGCGGTAAGGATGGTGACGGCAACGATGACGATGACGGCGGACTGGACCGGTGACGATGACCGTGGCGGCGAGACTTGACGAAAGAAAGAAAAAAACAGAGCTCTGTTTGAGAAGAAAATGGCGGTGGGCTGAGCTCGCCGGTGCCGGAGATGGTACGGTGAAGGAAGGCAATGAAGCTTCATTCGACGGCGAGGCACAGCGGCGGAGCAGCCCACGACGAGAGCCGTGCTCAATCGGGAAAGAAAAAAACGAAAACAGTCCGCCGGAATAGGAAAGTGGGTGCCGGATTTGGGCTCGATTCCACTTCAAATTGGACTGGGAATCGTGTTCGATTTGGGACAGGGCTGAGGTCTATAAAAATAGAGCCAGAGCCGCTGGAAAAAGGAGAACACCCGGGGGAGAAATTTCAGAGCTTTTGGAAAGGGATAGCCGGCCGGAAAACAGACGATTTCCGGTGCGATTGACGCCGGAATCCGGTGGCTTTGGCCGGAAGAAGTGAAGAGGGAGAAGAAGTGGCCGGAGGGGAGGAAGAAAGCGCCGGAAAAGACTGAGATTTGGACTGCTACAGTGCACTGCGAGTTGGGGAAGACGATGAACAGTACTCCTGGTTGTAAACAATGATTTTTGCTACAGTGAACAGTGTTTTTCGGTGAATAGTGCAAAACGACGCCAACGAATCAGCAACGTTATCCACGTCCGATGGCCGGCTAAATCCTTGTCCAAGGCGTAGATGAAACCCGAATAAATTGGTTGTATCGTTTTCTTTCATCTTAATCTTAATTTACCTTGATTGGTGTATGAATCTTATTATAGAATCACTGTTAATTTATTGAGGTTTATTCTATGTGCGCGAGAGAGGCTAGAGTGAATTCTTGTTAATTTCAATCCGAGGAATACTTGCGTGTCCGAGAGGAACGTAAGTAGACTAAGGTGTTATAAAGGAATAAGATTTCATTGGTTTATGCTCGAGAGAGATAGATCACAGTTCCATATTTTGAATTGCTTATGTGTTACGTCCGAGAGGAGAGCACTACATTTTGAATTGACAAGTATATGTCCGAGAGGAATATACTAGCCAATCAGGAATTTATTCAAAAGAGAGAGACGATAAGCTGGTTTATTGTGTGGTGGATTCGAAGCCTTGGCACTTCTCCATATTAATTAAAATCCATTTTAAAGTAGTTAAATTTTATTGCTTTCTCTAGATTAATTAAATCAGAATTTGCTTTCATTTGAATTTGGTAAAATATTAGCCCGTCCCTGAGGTTCGACAACCCTTTAATACTCACTGTAGTACAATTGCCTTGTGCACTTGCAAGGGTTTAATTTTAAACGATCAATAGACCTTATAATGTTGTGATGGATTATATGCAAAGTTGGACATTAAGTTGTGATGCTATATTTGTAGGTTGTGTTAGATCTCATATTGAGTTGTAATGATATCTCTCTAGGTTGTGATAGAGGTTGTATCCATTATGTGGGTTCTGCTGATACGGTTGTGCTTTTTTATACATAGGTTGTATTAGATATCGTATATTGCATTGTGATGGTGTAAATATAGGTTGTGATGGTGTAACTGGAGGTTGTGATAGAGGTTGGGATGATATATCTTTCGGTTGTGATCTATGTCGAAATATAGGTTGTGATCTTTATCATGTAAATGCAGGTTGTGATAGCTTATATGCAGAGTTGGACATTGAGTTGTGATGCTATATTTGTAGGTTGTGAAAGATCTCATATTAAGTTGTGATAGTGGTTGTGCTTTTACTTAGGTTATGTTAGTTATCGTATATTGCGTTGTAATGACTTAAATGTAGGTTATGATGGTGTAACTGGAGGTTGTGATAGAGATTGGGATTGAGTTGTGATGATATTTCTTTCGATTGTGATCTATATCGAAATGTAGGTTGTCATCTTTGTCATGTTGTCTTCATTGTAGAAGTTTGCAGGCTACTAGAGAACAGGCCTGCTACTCTTGAAAGCTTGTCCAACCTTGTGAATAGCTTGATGTTGACCAATATGCAAATATATGAAGTCAGCAAGGGTTTACGCAAGGATGTTAATGTGATGAAGAATAGGCTGGAGAGGGAGATAATGTCGGCAAATCACAGGTGTTGTGTATTGGAAATTGGAGATGAGAAAGTTAAAGAATGTTGTGGGTTGTGCAGATGAAGAGGAAAATGGTCGGACTGAAGAGGCACAACAACAAGTGCCTCAAGGAGAAGACCAACAAGAGGAGGACCATGAAGTGAAAATCGAGGCAGGAGAAGATGCACATGATGTAGCAGACAAGTCCACATGAGGCAAAGTCCCCCTTGCAATGAGCCCTGTTGAGGACCTAGAGTCCCCCGCAATCCCTGCTTCCAAGAGGTTCAAAATACAGGCTAAAAAGACATAACTGTTCAAACCACGGAATTTGGGGATGATAATGATGTGGAAGGTTGTGCCTCCTCGCCTAATGCTACTCCGACCAATAGGGTCGACAGTATTGCACCTGCTTGCACAATAAATGATCTCCATGAAGCTCAGTTGGAAGACTCACGAGTCCCTCATAACAAGGACCTCTTAGTCATCTCCCTCAATTCCACTGATGTTGAAGGAGGAGAACCAAGAAGTGCATTTACAAAAGAACCCTCAGTCATTTCCATCGCATTTGACTCGACACTTGCTCTCCCCAAGTTGTTTCCAGTCCTCGACCTTAAGTCACTTATGGTAAGTTTATTCTTCTGCTACTTGTTGTGATGAGTTATAGATAAGTTGTGTTTGATTAAATGCTTGTTGTTGTGAGTAACCATTTTTTTATTCATGTCGTAGGATACCTTGTTAGTGCGTCTTGAGGGGGAGAAGACACAAGATAGCTCAATTGTTGTCTCCCCCCTTAATTCATAACTATGCCACTCGCTTCGTTCCAAGAGCACATTGTAGATCACCCTACTACATCCCCAATGCTATCCAAAAAAATCGCAAGGAGGGGGGTGAGTACAAGGACTTCTCACTCGCCAAGGAGGAAGAGGCAATGGTTGACCATGTTTGGATGATCCCACTTCCAAATGGAGGAGACATGGGCAACACTATAAATGTTCGGCTTGCTTGGGGATTCAAGTGAAGGTCTTCCACCTCCAAAGCCTTAGGTGGTCAGGGTTCCCAGAAGTGGCACCTAAAGATGAAGGTGCTACCCCTGGGTGGGTTGACAATTTTTATGTTGATGCATTTGTGACATTAGTGCGCAGTGATGTGACTGACTTGGCCAGAAGGATTTGAATGGAGATGGAAAACCCACTATTCAAATTTTTGACCCCCATTGGATTGTAAGTTACTTTCATTATTGATCTATATCATCACTATTTAATGTTGTGAAGCTTAGTCTCTCTGTTGAGATATTTGTTGTCATGGTTGTTTATGTTCACATTATATCTTGTAGTTCAAGTTGTCATGTAGTTGTGTAGATGTGAACATATATTGTAGTTCAGGTTGTGACCCTTTATACATAAGTTGTGATACCATATTATAATAAACAATATGTGATGTTTGTTGTGATATTAGTTGTGTAGCTTTGATTATATATTGTAGTTCAGGTTGTGACCCTTTATACATAGGTTGTGATACTATATTACATAGGTTGTGATACTATATTATGATGATCAGTATAAATTATGATGTTTGTTATGATGTAGTTGTGTAACAGTAATTATGTTGTGATGTGAACTAATTGACATGATATCGTTTATGCAGTCTTTTTGCCCAGTTGAAGAGAAAAAGTATGAGTGGAGGCTTGTGCATCCCCATCTAGACGACAATATTGAAGCGTTGTACCCTATAAAAGAGTGGCATTGGGAGGTCACTGCAGGATTGAGAGGGCCTAATGGGTACAATGCATTAAGATGCAAGAAGTAGCTGCTTCCAGTGCTAAAGGATAGGCATTGGTGTTTGATAGAATTCAGGCTTGAGCAAAAGAAAGCTTTCATATATGATAGCATGAATAGTAGACCCAATGTGGCAGATGAAATCAACTTGTTCTTCAAGGCTATGAAGCGGCATTCAAAATATGTTATGCAAGTCGATTTTGAGGAAGGAGTATGGGATACATGGAAGACAAAATTAGTGGAGGTTCCTGTTGTGACCCGATGCCTTGACGGCAGGGGAAATGAAGAAGAAAAGGAGGTAGAGAAAATAGTGTTTTCTTATTGCATAAGTCCTAAAGGAGGAGGAAGACCCCTTTATATAGAAGACTCTAGAAGACATAATGATGACATGACATGACGTCATTATGACGACATCTTAGGACATTATTACATCTAATTAGAGAAACGTTACTATGACGACATAATAGGCCATGATTACATCCAATCATGGCCTTTATTACAATCACTAATTGATACGAAAAGGGAAACTAATCCTAATCATAGAATCTAGCGATATTCATCCTACGTGTGCTGACGTCCTGGCATGACATTCACAACACTCCACCACGCTTCCGCTAACGCATTGTCCTCAATGCGACCAAGACGGAAACCGATGCATAAATTCATCCTCAAGCAGCCACTTAGCATTCTCCAACGGTTTGCCCTGCCATGCCACGAGCACTTGCGTCACAATATGCCCAGTGCGACGCACGCAACGTGTGTCAATAACCGAAGCTGGTATTGGCTCATCAGATTCAGCCGGACCCATGAGAGGAGGAGGCGCAGAACCAACAATCAATTGAGGGTCCCCCACAAAGCGACGAAGGCGAGAGACGTGGAATACAGGGTGCACCAAGGACTTGGCAGGCAGAGAAAGGCGATACGCCACTGGGCCCACCCGTGCTGCTATGGGATATGGCCCATGAAATGAGGTGCCAACTTCTGGTCAGCCCTATGCAAAGAAGTTTGGCGCTGGGGAAGAACTGACAGATAAACCATATCACCCACCTGGAACTCTTTTTCCGAACGCCGTTTGTCATACATTTGCTTCATCCGGTTCTAGGCGGATGCTAAATTGAATTTCAACTGACGAAGCACCTCATCACGAGTCTGTAACATATAATCCACCTCGGCGATGGAAGAACGATGAGGAACATAAGATAGGACAGATGGAGGGGGCGGCCATAGACAATCTCAAACGGTGTAAAGCCTGCACGTGTGTGATACGCCGTGTTGTACGACCATTCTGCCCAAGGTAGCAATAAGAGCCAACGACGGGGTTGATCCCCCACAAAACAGTGTAAGTACTGCTCAATGCACCAATTCACCACTTCCGTTTGGCCATCTGTCTGGGGGTGGTAGGCCGTGCTCATACGAAGTTCTGTTCCCTGCAACTTAAAGAATTCCCGCCAAAACTGGGAGATGAAGACCCGATCTCTATCAGATACAATAGTACGTGGCATACCATGCAACTTCGCCACTTCACGCACATAGAGTTCAGCAACAGTACGGGCAGAGTACGGATGACTTAGGGCACAAAAATGGGCATATTTAGAGAGACGGTCAACCACCACCATTATTACCGTCTTGCCCCCCACCACTGGTAATGCCTCAATGAAATCCATGGAGACGTCATCCCACACCTTGTCTGGAATGGGAAGGGGCTGTAGAAGGCCCATGGGAGAAGTAGACGATGCTTTGGCTCGCTGGCACGTGTCACAGGCGGTCACATAGGCATGCACTGCTTTCCTCAAACCGGCCAACAAAAAACTTTGGCTAACCCGTTTGAAGGTTCGAAACATACCTTCATGCCCAGCAATCGGAGTATCATGGAAATGAGCGATAACCCGTTGTCTCAAGTCTCCCACATCCGGCACCTAAAGTCGATCTTTCCAAAATAATAACTGGTCGCGCCAGTCGAAGGGGGGTGCCGCAGAGGGGTCGCTCTGGATACGACCAATCAGTTCCTGGGTAGGAGGATCCGCCACATATGCCGCCTGCAAGTGTAACATCCAGAAAATTAGTAAGTATCTTAAAACTGAAATTTGACCCTCTTAATGATTGATTTGACCATGTGGTGCTTTGTTTAAATTAAAGTTGGTGAGAAGAGCTTTCCAACGACACCAATTTTGTGTGATTTGGAGTTCGGAGTAAAAAGATATGGGAAATTGAATAAACACGATCGATCGCGCTAAAAACGATCGATCGGCTTATTGAACACGATCGATCGGCTACGATCGGCGCCATCGCGGAGTTTGTAAACAGCGCAGGACGATCGATCGCCGTATTGCACGATCGATCACCATTTGCGTTTTGGCGAATTCTAACCTAATTTTGAGACGGATTTGATTGGGAAAGATGTCATATCCTAACTAGACTTGTATTGCACGTTCCTAGGGTGATTTAGGGACTCTCCCATTGGTGGAAAGTGCCCAAGATATGGTAGAATTGATTGGGCAAAGATCTTCTAAAAACTCTATATAAGCCCATAGAGACAAGGCTTGTGCTATTGAAATCAAAACCCTAGAACGTCCAGAGGCTTTCCCTTCTCCTTCCCACGTTCATCCCTCTCTTAGAAGACCTCTTCTAGTGGAAATTGCTCAAGAGCTTGGATCGGGAAGCTTTGAAGGAAGCGGAGGAGACGAACATCACGTAGAAAGGCGACGTCTTTTGGTGATAAAGAGTAGGATGGTTTTTCCCTCTCTTCTTATTCTTTTCTCACATTATATGATGAGTGTTCTTACTAATTTCCTTGAAGTATTGCTTTGAATCTTGCGGGATTAATGATTTATGTCTTGTTTTCCATGTGTATTGCGATACATGCATATATGCCTTCATGCTTCATGTCTAGATGGTAAATCAGATCAAAGTTGGATGCTTTATTAATTTTACAGAAGATAAAAGTTCTGATATTGCTTTGATTATGATGTCTAATGATTGAGTCTCATGCCTTAATGATCGTTTTGCTTAAATCGACTTAATTGAAAGATATTTGGTCTAAGATTGTGTTATATGGGGAGAAACATGATAAAAAGGGAATCTTTTGGTAATTCTAGTTAATTTCAGGATCTGTAATTAATCTAGGAGGGGAGTACTATCATCTATCATGAGTAAATTATCATCTATAAGTGGTTCGGAATAAGAATATTAAAGTTTAATCATGTGTTTCACTTTCGGCCAGAACTGTTTCTGCACGGACAGTCGACAGTAAATAATTCATAACTAATTCATATGATATCATAAAAATATAAAACCTGTGGGGTTAGAAACTAGACCCACAAGGGTATTCTCAGTAAAAATTTCAGAAGATAACCTCAACTGTACAGTGTCTGGGAGCCGCCGGAAGGGGACTGTTGTGCAAAAGACAGTGAGTAGAATCTAAGTGAAAATACTAAGTACTTAAGTAAAACCACTCAATAAGATGTGAAGATGGTATGACGTGCTAGTAACTAATACTAGACTATATCCTTATGATTATCACAGTAAGGTTGGGTTATGGTTAATATGATAGATGGGTAATACCTATGTTAAGAAAACCGTAATCGTGTATTTGAAGATAAAGCGTTTGTGTCGGTTTGAGGTTCCATTTGGAATCCAAATCATCTAGGACTCATTAATACCTTGTCTCTGATTTATATATTTCAATAAGACCTATATGAATTTCCATCTAGGGCTGAGCATGAACGTATGTATGGATTGTGTTATTCTCTTTGTGTGACATTTCTACTTATACTCTGTATGTGAGTCTGTTCCGGTGATTGATACCTTATGTGGTTAGAGCGTTGCGGCCTCTATTTCTTTGAATTATTATTCATCATGATTATTTGACTGATTCCTCCACTAGAGATCTTGCGGGATTCTCTCCGGAAGTGGATATACCTTATATTGTTAGAGCGTTGCTACCTCTATTCCTTTGAAATATTCTTCATCATGATTATTTGATTGATTCCTCCACTAGAGGTCTTGCGGGACTCTCTCCGGAAGTGGATTCATAGTATGCTCAAATTATGCCATTGCTTGATCTTGCGGGGTCACTAATATTTGTGGTACTGCGGTTCCATACTGCCCAAAAAGAGGCAACATACGTACGTTAGATTGTTGACATTACGGAAGGTCTTCAGTCTCCGCCCATCGTGTCCGTAAGCACTGGTGGGGCCAGCATCCTAGACGCATGGCAGGGTTCCAAAAAGAGGACCCCTAGGGTGGTTCTGGTATAGTCACTTGCGGATGATCGGTCCAGCGAGCAGAAATTGTACTCCTTTCACTTTTAATGTCTGGAGCTTTTTAATATGATTATCATTCTCTCCTTACTCATATGTGTAGTAGGAGCCTTATTGTTGTTTTCCCTACTTGCGGGTTGGAATTATTATTGACTAACCTTTCAGGTGTATAAATCCTTGGTTCAGTCCAGATGTTGCGGCATCTTCATAAATCTTTGTTATTCTTATCCTATTCATATTTTTTGTTCTAATTCAGTGGGTTTTTACATCCTACTGAGTGTTTCTATGAAATACTCATGCATCCTCTGATGCAGGCGCAAATGGAAATTGAGATCAGGAAGTTGCAGTAGTGAAGCGGTCGCAGGAGCCGTGAAGATTTAGAGTTTATATTATTTGCTTTGCTTATTTGATGCTTATGACATTTAATGGCAATTGTGTGCCATAGATTTATAGGTTTATTTTATTTGACTTTCTGAATAGGATTAGTATCATTATTAAGTGAATTTCATTTCATAGTATTCATTGATGTCTGTATTTGTATTGCACTGATTATGGGCATGACCGATTACACATCCTTTTGAGATGATCGTAATTGGTGGTGAAATCGACTGTTCGGTCTCGCGCCCGAGATTCTCTACCTCCAAATGTATATCATTGATTGGCTTCCGCACTCCGATCGAGGTGTGGGATTTCGGGGCGTGACAGCAAGTCTGGAATAAACGGGCAACAAGGGACGGAGAGTGTGAAGCAGGCACCTTCTTGGGGCCGGCGCGATAAAGCATCCGCTACCGTATTATCGACGCCCTTCTTGTAGACCACCTCATAATCGTAACCCAGTAGCTTACTCACCCAGCGTTGTTGAGATGGAGTTGAAATGCGCTGCTCCAAAAAATATTCGAGAGGTTGGAGGTCGGTCCGAATAAGAAATCGTCGGCCCAACAGATAAGGCCGCCACTTAGAGACGGCGTGCACAATGGCCAACATCTCCTTTTCGTACGTTGATAAAGATAAGGACCGGCCCGACAGTGTCTTGCTGTAAAAGGCGATCGGGAGCTCTTGTTGGAGTAGGACCGCACCCAGGCCCAAATCCGACGCATCCGTCTCAACCACAAAAGGTAGAGAAAAATCAGGGATAACCAATACAGGTGCATGTACCATTGCTTGTTTCAATCTATCAAATGCAGTTTGGGCTTCATCCGACCATACAAATGCACCCTTTTTGAGCAATGATGTAAGCGGCCTAGCAATTAGCCCATAGCGCTCAATGAACCGACGATAATAGCCGGTTAGGCCCAAGAACCCCCGGAGAGACTTCACACAAGTGGGCGTGGGCCATGACCGCATGGTCTCCACCTTGGACGGATCCGTGGCCACCCCTTGAGAGGAGATAATGTGGCCCAAATAGTCGACCTGCGCGCTGCCAAAGGAGCACTTCGAACGTTTCAAGAAAAGTGTGTTAGCCCTCAGAATAGCAAAAATTGACCTGAGATGGTCAAGATGTTCCTCCCAGGACGAGCTATATATCAATATGTCATCGAAGAATACTAGCACGAACCGGCGGAGGTATGGGCGAAACAAGTCATTCATCAGGCTTTGGAATGTGGATGGCGCATTGGTCAGGCCAAAAGGCATGACTAGAAACTCATAATGGCCGTCATGAGTTCGGAAGGCTGTCTTATGGACATCATACGGCTGCATACGGATTTGATGGTAACCAGAGCGCAGATCGAGTTTACTAAACACCGCCGCCCCTGCCAATTCATCAAGGAGCTCCTCTATTACGGGAATGGAGTACTTATCTTTTACTGTTATAGCATTAAGTGCCCGGTAGTCGACGCAGAAGCGCCAAGATCCGTCTTTTTTACGCACCAACAAGACTGGTGACGAAAAAGAACTAGTACTGGGGCGTATGAGACCCGACTGCAACATTTCTTGAACCAATTTCTCAATTTCAGCCTTCTGCACATGGGGATAGCGATAGGGGCGCACATTGGCCGGCGGGGGCCCCAGGTGCGATAGGAATGGAATGGTCATGGCTTCTGGCTGGTGGCAGCCCCGACGGCTCAGTGAAGATGTCGGCATGCTCATTAAGGAGGTCAAGCATGGCTGTGGCCAAGGGAGGTTGATCCACATCCATAAGTGCATGCTACTGTAATAAATAACCTTGAGGTGCGAACTTGAAAAGGGAACTCACCGCCTGCACTGTATACAAAGTGCCTGGCTGTGCCCCGTGAAGGCGTATGCGCTGGCCATCCACTTCGAAATCCATAGTTAGATCCCTGAAATTCCATATCACATCTCCCAGGTCTTGTAACCACTGTACACCCAGCACCACATCTGCACCCTGATCGTTTAAAAT
Source organism: Houttuynia cordata (assembly GCA_039654745.1). NCBI lineage: Eukaryota > Viridiplantae > Streptophyta > Magnoliopsida > Piperales > Saururaceae > Houttuynia > Houttuynia cordata. Next base: position 17,237,150 of record CM077505.1, read on the forward strand.
TAAACCCTTGCAAGTGCACAAGGCAATTGTACTACGGTGAGTATTAAAGGTTTGTCGAACCTCAGGGATAGATTAATCTTTTACCAAATTCAAGAGAAGAAAAAGATGTAGTTTAATTAATTCTAAAGAAAGCAATAGACTTTATCTAATCTAGCTGAGATTTAATCAATATGGAGAAATATCAAGGTAGAGAATCCACCACTAGGCATGCAATTACTACTCTTAATTATTATTAAACATACATTGACATGATATGGTAATTCGTGTTCTTGATCAGACACACGAATTAATAATGAATTCACTAACGTTCTTGATCGGACACGAAAGTTCATCCACTATTTTGTAATCAATCCTATCCTTGATCGGGCATAGAATCAATCACAACTCTATTATAGTGTAATTAATCTTATCCTTGATCGGGCATAAAATCAATCACAATATCTCATTTCATTCATAATCAATCAAGTCTATGATCAAGCACTCAAAAGAATATTCATGAAATCGCATTAAGCATGAATCAAAATCAACTTTATAAAATTAAACTATCAAGAGTAGCAATACACATCTAGGGCTTCATCAAGCCTTGACAAGGAATTTAGTTACACATAGAAAGGGAGAAAAGAAAAGCCTGTTTATGTAGATCCATCGTCATGAATCCTTCTTCTTCTTCTTTGCTCCAAAAGACTCCTTCTCTTCCTCCTCTCTAGCCTCCAATAAAGCTCTAGTTCTCCAAGGTTGAATGCCCAATACGTTCTCCCATAAGGCCTATTTATAAGAGTGAAGAGAAACCACGAAGTCCCCTTCCAAATCCAAGTCAAAATAGGTCTTATTTCGGTTTTCCGTAGATGGCGATCAATCGCTCTGTATTGACGATCGTTCGCTATACGATTGATCGTAATTCCTTCGTTATTTTCCATCGATCGATCGCTTTGCCGATCGACGCCGTATCATACCGATCGATCGTAGTTACTGTCTTCGATGATTGAAAAATTCCAGTAGATACGATCGATCGTTTTGAGGTCCGATCGATCGTTTCCTTCAGTATAGTGCTTTTGCGGCTATTGCGATCGATCGCAATTATATACGATCGATCGTAGTTACTATTCATAAACTTCAAATGGCTATAACTTTCTGTCCAGAACTCCGAATTGTGCGTGGTTGGTGGCGTTGGAAAGCTGACTTCTTGAACTTTAACATGAGACTTGAATCAGTCTAATCCGACATTTGTACACGGAGTTATAATAATTTAACCATTCGAATTACTTTTCTCTTCATTTCTGTGTATTACTCTTGTTTCCTACAAAAACCAAAAACTATATTAAAGTAGCAATAATTCTAATTAAACACTAGCATAAACATAAGTTTAGGAGATAATAAAATGCATATTTCATGTGTAGATCACACCCCCAAACCTACATTTTGCTAGTCCCTAGCAAAATAAAACAAAATAAAATCAAACAAACCACTAAAGGAACTAAATGCAGAAAAGTAAACACCACTTTCTTAGGGAACACGATTGCATTGAGCGTATGCAACAAGCCGTTAAACCTCTAGGTGTCCCTAGTAGGACGAGTGTTGTCTCGTGAGGGTTTGCAGCCATGCTACCCACAAACATGTATTTATGAAACTTAATTAACCTAAGTGGAAAACAAAGCAAAAATAAAAACATTGCAAAACACACAACCTATTATCCCGACAAATACATACTACAATGCTTAAGAAAATCAACCACATGTACTTGGTTAATAATCAACAGGAATATAGAAGCCCTCAAGTAAGTGGTTTTATTCCACACTTTCATCTTGGAAATTTCTGCTCAAATATTATATAGCATGATATCATAAATAGTAGAAAGTGTAGAACATTGTAGCAATACATTCTAAATTTCTGTTTATACAGATTCAATGTTACCCATTAACCAAATAACATTAGAATCTACATAGTCTTCGTAATCTTTAGGTTCATGATAGCACAAATCTGCGCGCCTCCTTCGGGTCCAACGTTTTAGATTTGAGAGGATAATACTTGGGCCATATCATTTCGCAGAATGGGGTGGCTACTGATCCATCCAAAGTGGAGACCATGCTATCGTGGCCGCGGCCCACCTGTGTGAAGTCTCTCCGAGGCTTCTTGGGCCTCACGGGGTATTATCGTCGATTTATTGGGCGGTATGGGCTACTTGCTGGCCCTCTCACAGCGTTACTCAAGAAGGGGGCTTTTGTCTGGTCGGTCGAGGCCCAGACTGCTTTTGACAAATTAAAACAGGCTATGGTCCACGCCCCGGTCTTGGTTCTTCCTGATTTCAATTTGCCTTTTGTCATTGAGACGGATGCTTCGGATGCGGGCTTAGGGGCTGTCCTCCTTCAGCAAGAACGCCCTATTGCCTTCTACAGCAAGGCACTAACAGGCCGATCCTTGACTCTATCAGCATATGAAAAGGAGATGCTAGCTATTGTGCACGCCATCTCGAAATGGCGACCCTACTTGCTTGGGCGTAAGTTCCTCATCTGGACGGATCATCAACCCCTCAAATACTTTCTAGATCAGCGGGTTTCTACACCTTCACAGCAGCGCTGGGTTAGTAAGTTACTGGGCTATGACTACGAGGTGGTATACAAGAAGTGTGTGGATAACACGGTGGCTGATGCCTTATCTCGACGCCCCACAGAAGGGGCCTGCTTCACCCTCTCTATCCCTTGTTGTCCTTTTATTCCTGATTTGCAGAAGGCGTATGTGACGGACCCGTTTACCCAGGAGCTGATTGCTCGAATTCAGGCGGAGCCGCATTTTGCTTGGCGCGATCACTTGTTGTTCTGGAAGGACCGGTTGTGGGTACCAGCTATTCCGAATTTACGTCGGCAGGTGATAGCCCACTTTCATGACTCTCCGGTGGTTGGCCATGAGGGCACATTCCGCACCTTTAAGCGGGTAAGTCAAAGCTTCTTGTGGGCTGGTATTCGGAAAGCGGTGCATACTTATGTTGCTTCGTGTGATATATGCCAATGAGCCAAGGCGTCGTCTACATCTCCTGCGGGTCTTCTTCAGCTCCTTCCCATTCCGGATAAGATTTGGGAAGACGTGTCCATGGATTTTGTTGAGGCCCTACCTGCGGCCCATGGTAAGACGGTTATTATGGTGGTGGTTGACCGTCTCTCAAAGTACGCTCATTTTTGTGCTTTGAGTCATCCATTCTCTGCTCGCACCGTGGCTGAACTCTATGTGAAGGACGTAGCCAAATTACATGGTATGCCTCGGACTATTATTTCTGACCGAGATCGAGTATTTGTTTCCCAGTTCTGGCGCGAGTTCTTTAAGTTACAAGGTACGGCGCTCCACATGAGTGCGGTTTATCATCCACAGACTGATGGGCAGACTGAAGTGGTCAACAGGTGTCTAGAGCAGTATTTACGCTGCTTTGTTGGGGACCAGCCCCGCCGTTGGCTTCAACTGCTTCCTTGGGCTGAATGGTCGTACAACACGGCATATCACACCCGTGCCGGATTCATGCACTTTGAGATTGTCTATGGGCGCCCTCCTCCGTCTGTTCTGTCTTATGTGCCTCACTGTTCCTCCATTGCTGAGGTAGATTATATGCTGCAGACTCGCGATGAGGTTCTTCGCCAACTGAAGGCCAATTTGGCTTCCGCTCAGAACCGGATGAAACAACTCTATGATAAGCGCCGTTCTGATCGGGTCTTTCAAGTGGACGATTTGGTTTATGTATCCGTTCTTCCGCGGCGCCAGTCTACTTTATTTCGGGCTGATCATAAATTAGCCGCTCAGTTTCATGGGCCCTATGCCGTTGTAGAAAGGGTGGGACCGGTGGCGTATTGTCTGGCTCTTCCTCCGGGGTCACTGGTGCATCCTGTGTTCCATGTGTCATGTCTCCGTCGTTTTGTGGGGGACCCTCGATTGGTCGCTCCTAGCGCACCTCCGCCTCTCATGGGCCCTGCTGACGCTGATACCCCGGTTCCGGCTTCTCTTGTTGACAAACGTCGGGTGCGTCGTGCTGGGCGAATTGTGACTGAAGTTCTTGTGGCTTGGAAAGGCAAATCATTGGAGGACGCAGAATGGATCCTCGAGGATGAGTTTTTGGCGCGTTTTCCGTTATGGTCGCCTTGAGGACAAGGCGTTAGCGGAAGCGTGGTGGAGTGTTGTGTACGTCAGCACAACATTGGGGCATATCGCATTAGGACTCTATATTTAGTAGCTTTCCTTTTAATAATATTGTAATCAGACCCGTTTGGGATAACTGATATGTAATGGAGCAATTAGGGGTCAATCGTGACCCATTAGATGGCCCATTAGGCTGTAGTGGATGGCGTGGCTTCCTAGGGCCTGCACCATCCTTCATCTTTATAAGGGGACCATCGTCCTCTTCCTCAGTTATACAATAAAGAACTTATCTTTCCTCTACTCTTTTTTCTCCTTCTTCCTCCTTGCCGCCAGGCAGTTCCTTGTGGTCGCAGTGACCACAACATACTAATTGGTCTTACAGGGTTTGTGGGAATGGTTTGGAGCCATTTTGAGAGTTTTGGACTGACCATGCCCTGACAACTATTTTGGCTGCCACTTTGGCACAATAGTCACCAAATTTCATCACCAAACTCCATCCCCAACAGCCATGGGGGTGGAGCCCACCAAATTCAAGGTAAAGTTTGGTGGGCTCCACCCCCACATGGCGGTTGGGGATGGAGTTTGGTGAGGAAAATATTTTTCATTATATAGAGGCCGAAAGCATCTAATCTCGCATAAGTATTAAAAAATAATTAAAAATTAAGTTCACAACTTGCCGATGTGTTCTCTCTTTTACAAAAGGGAAATGATATTTGTACAGCAGATTCCTACACATTTTCCATATACAGCTGATGTGTATGGAAATGAGTGGGTTGGAAATGAGTGGGTCAGCTGATCTGACCCCACATCAGTTCATCCACTCATTTCCATACACATTCTGCTGTAGGGTTATCATGCCATTTATAGAAATGGATCGATGTTTGATGAGGTTGAATCAGTGACTGGTCCGGCCTTTTCAACCCGGTTCGACCGGAGTCTGTCAGTTTTTCAAGCTGGGTCGGCCAGGTCGATTGACTCGGCCGGGTCAGCCCCAAAACGAGTCTCTTCCCCCAACCCAACGCCGCCCCGTTGACCCGGGCTAGTCCCCCACCCATGGCAACTGTTCGGGGCAGTCAGAGCCATGGAATTCCTGCTCGCCGATATATCGCCGATATATCGGCGATATATCGGTATCGGTTAAATACCGATACACCGATACCAAACGGTCTCGGTCGGGGTGGTTTTTCCATATATCGCCGAGATATCGGCGATATATCGGTTCGTTTTTTTTTTTTTTAACAGACTGAATCGAATCGAGTTTCTCGATTCAGTCTGAAATCCCAGTCGACGGGTGAGGGCTGAGCTCACGGGACGGGTGAAGGCTGAGGCTCAGGGGCGAGGGCGGGCGAGGGGGCGAGGGCTGAGCTCACGGACGAGGGCCGAGGGGGCGAGGGGGCGGGGGCTTTGCTCACGGGCGAGGGGGCGACGCCGCGATGGCTGAGCTCACGGTCAAGGGGGCGACGGGCTGAGCTCATGGGCGAGCGGGCGACGGCTGAGCTCACCGGCGAGGGGGGCGACGGGCGACGGGCTGAGCTCACGGGCGAGGGGCGACGGGCTGATCTCACGGGCGACGGGCTGAGGGGGCGACGGGCGACGTCGAAGGGGCGACGGGCGAGGGCTGACTGGCTGAGACCGATCGTCGAAGGGGCGACGGGGCGAGGCCGCGAGGGACGACCGACGGGGCGAAGGCCGACGGCCGATCAATTGTCGAAGGCTGACGTTGTTACCAATCTAATTGCGAAATAAAAGGTATTTCTACTTTCAGATCGTCTGATTCTCAAGTAGTATAATCCTGTTTATTGCGAACTGTTTTAGCATCTAAAAACATCTGCTTGTGCATACTACTTCTCAGTTTCTAAGGAATAGCCTTCTATATATGCTATTAAATCAAAAGACATCAAGTGCTTTGTAAACTATTTAGTAACCTAAATGGAGGCTAATTATGATAGATGAAGTGATGATTGATATGGATGATCACTTATATGATTATGCTTAAAGATACAGGTCGCCCTTGTTTCTCTGCTAGCATTTTTGGGCCTGAAGGTGGAAATAGATATTTGGGCAAGGGTGGAAGAATTAAAGTTTTGAGATCTCAGAGCCAAGTTTTGGTAGGTTTCAGTTGTCTTATTAGCATATTTTTGCATTAGTGGAAAATAACGTAGCACTTTGTTTGCAATAAACAGGATTTAAGATGACTACCTTATCCTAAGTGTTGCCTTATCTTTGCTCATATTATAGCACTATGGATTTAAGATGGCTACCTTATCCTAAGTGTCTCGTATTTGCTCAATTTTGATTTGTTGTTTATATAGACAATGGACAAAGGTTGGGAGCATGGCACTCAAGTAGGGGCGAGTGAGAGGCAAATGGTTCATGGCAAGCTCCCTCATCTAGCCGGAACCGAGCCGTTCATGCACGAGGGGGGGGTAGGACGGCGAGTGAGAGGCAAATGAACAGAAGGAGGCAAAGAATGCAACGTGAGATGGAAGATAGCATTTCACAGCAATTCTCATCAATGGAAATCTCCTCTAGTGATGGTTATGGAGGAAGACCTAATTCTGCAAGTTCATCGTCATATGGTTACAGTGGTTCAGAGGTGGGTGCATTTTCTCATATTATGCACAACTCATCGTTCCCACCGCTTGGAATCCTACATAGCATGCCTTATGAGCAATACTACTACTATGTATCAGAGTATCTCCGTGCATACTAGACAAGTATGACTTGGGAGCAATATTGTGCTTATTTAGATTCCGTTTATGCGAGTTCATATCAGGTTCAAGAAGACTTTCAGCTTCCACGCCATTCGAACTACTATTAGTTAGTGAGTATGCTTGGTAAGATTACTCCTTTTGTTCCATGTATAAGAAATTGTTGGTTTATGATTTAAAATAATGTTTTATTTCTTCTGCCTTATGTTGTAATGTTTATAATGTCCTTTTTTTTATTTTAAGTAGTGACAAAACTTGGATTGTGGTGATTATGTCATTGTTGATGGAAGTATCATTGTAGTGATGGAAGTATCATTGTTGATTATGTCATTGTTGATGATTATAAATGATTGAACTTTTACAGGGAATGCACTTTGCACATATGATTGAAAATACAGGGGAGATTCTGTCGAAATTTTCATAGAAATATATTCATATTAGAATGCTTATTTTGCTTATAAAAGATTAGTGTCACTCCTTTGAAGAGTTATATTGTGAATGATATAATGTCTTTTTCTTATTTTAAGTAGTGACAAAACTTGGATTGTGGTGATTGTATCATTGTTGATGATTATAAATGATTGAACTTTTACAGGGAATGCACTTTGCACATATGATTGAAAATACAGGGGAGATTCTGTCGAAATTTTTATAGAAATATATTCATATTAGAATGCTTATTTTGCTTGTAAAAGATTAGTGTCACTCCTTTGAAGAGTCATATTGTGAAAATATATGATAAAAATTAATTTTTGACGACCGATATTTTTTTACACAATATCTCCGATATTTCGTCTCTTAGGCCGACCGATATTTTACCGATATCCGATACGACATTCCTTGGTCAGAGCCCCCTCCCCGGTCGCCGAAGCCGGAAATCGCTCGAGAAGCCTACCGCCGCTCCCGAGAAGGTACTCTTCCACTGCGATCCCTCCAACCAATGCCAATGTTCCCTTGGATTTCATCTCTCATCCGAGTTGTTCATGCCCTATCTCTGATCTCGTGCTGAGAGTCAAAAGATTTTCAGTGCCCCTTCTTCTCCTTCCATTCCAACCATTATCTTCCATTGACCAGCAAAGATTGCAACTTTCAGCCCTCTGAAGCAAACCAATCCATGTCTCAAATCTTTGTTCATCCTCCTCCGAGATGCTCTGTCACTTTAGTAGCTTCCCCCCTCCTCACAAAATCGTCCCCGACTGAGGTGTCGAGGACAATCATGGAGCTCTCTTCCATCGGCACGCTTTCCACTTTGACTCACGAAGGCTGGCCTCTCGGCATCGGCGTCCGCTTCGCCGTCGACCCCCATGGTACCCCTGTCTTGTGCTTGAGCTCCAAGGCTAGAGAGCTACGGGTGGGTAAAATTTTTTCCTTTTTATTTATTATAAGGGAAGGGTTTACATGAGATCGTTCTCATATAAGGAGCATGAGGCCAATCTTTATTGCCGTTAGATTCTGATCGTAGGGTGGATATCAAATCATTGGGTTGGTGAGTGTGTCACATCAAAGAGTAGGTGAGATCATTATAGATATCTGTACCCGTCAGATCAAGATCCAACGGTTACGATTCAAAGTGGCCTCATATAAGTAATATGAGAGCGATCTCATTTAAACTTTAGCAACCGACCTCAGGTTTAACATACTCTCGACAAAACCGGGTAGATGACTCGTCCGAATTTTAAAACTTTGGGTTGAATCAGACTCCTTCGGACCTAACTAGAAGGGGCATGTCAACCTGTCTCTTAGAACGGTGTCCTGCTACCTAATCCCCTTGTGTGAGCAGACAGCCCACAGAACACACCGGTTAAGTCATAGATATATAATCTTTCTCAACTTGACAATTATAGATGTGGTAAATATAAATAGAGATGAGTTTACATGAGATTGTTCTCATATAAGGAGCATGAGGTCAATCTTTATTACCGTTAGATTCTGATCGGAGGGAGGATATCAAATCAGTGGGTAGGTGAGTGTGTCACATCAAGGAGTGGGTGAGATCATTATGGATATTTGTAGCCATCAGATCAAGATCCAACGGCTATGATTCAAAGTGGCCTCATATAAGCAATATGAGAGCAATCTCATTTAAACTTTTCCCATATAAAAAACACAACTTTCGTAAAATTTACACAACCAATTAATTCCTTGTTTGTATGATTGCCTGGTTGTGGGGCCAGTTTAATGGAAGTACTTTATATCAAAAACAAAAAGAAAAAATAGGGAAAGACCGGTCCAAGGAAAAAATTACTCCTATATCTTTACTAGAATAGATGAAACAACTTAAAAAATAGAAATGAAAATCTCAACAAAGATATAAGAAACCATGTGAAACAGTATAGAACACACAAATGGATGACAAGGATTGATTAATTATGGAGATTGGTGTCTTGAACCGATAAATTGAAATCTTCCAATGCAGTGGGCTGTCAAGCTGAAAATTGTAAGTTATAAGCTTCATGTGCGCAGGTCTGTTTCTGTATTGAAGACCAACTTATTCAAATTTTGGTCCTTACGAAAATAATTAAACAGATGCACATCTCCAGAAATATTAAAGCAAGTGGTGTTAAATATCATGGCTATTATATAAAAGCTGAAAGCATCTAATCTCGCATAAGCAAAAAAACATACATGAAAATTAAGTTCTAAACTTGCCGATGCGTTCTCTCTCTTTTACAAAAATATCTTGAAATTCAAAGATCAACTTATCGATGTTTGATGCATTCAGTAGCATGAGGAGGTTGCCCAAAATAAAAACACATGCAAATGAACATTTTTCTTTTAAATTTACACAGCCAATAAACAAAACAAAATACAAAAAGAAAGACCGAGCACTAGGAGGTCCATGTAGCCACGCTCTAGGAACTATTCACATTGTGCCTTCCTTTGACTGGGTCTGTTTGTAAATGGTTTCTCATTGGCTGCCTCCATTTCAAGGAAGGCCTTTTTTCCTAATCCCTTCTGTCCTACCAGGAGACTTGGACCTGAATCACTTTAAATGTGTTGCCTCTTCATGCCCCTTCAAGAAACAGAAGCCCTGTGAAGATGGGCACAACAGGTTTCAGCACCTTGCCGGAAGTGATCATTTCTCATATAATCTCCTTCACCTCTCCTCTAGACGCCATCAGATCATCAGCTGTCTCATCTTTGTTTCACCATGCTTCTAAAGCTGATTGGGTCTGGGATACTTTCCTGTCATCGGATCTCCCAATAATCAACTCCAGTTGGATTCTCCTTTAGATTTGAAAGAGTTCTCCACCAAGAAGGACCTTACTTGAAGCTATGCACTCCCATGCACATTGATAATGGCATGAGGATGTTCTGGTTGGAAAAGGCAACAGGCAAGAAGTGCTACATGTTGTGTGCGAGAGAGCTTTCAATCGAACGGGCAAACGATGATAGGTTTTGGACGTGGCCACAGGTAGAAGGATCCTACTTCCCGGAGGTGGCTAATCTCGTCGAAATCCGCAGGCTGAACATTAGCGGAGAATTTGACACCAGATTGCTCTCGTGCGAGACTCAATATGAAGCATACATCATCTTGCGGATGGGACCCAGAGTCAGAAGGGCTGACAGAGGCCCCTCCCACCGTGTCTGTGACATTCGGAAGCCGGACCTCTTCTTGCCGTACCCGTCTACATGCCGAACATCCGCGTAGCCAAGAAGCTGAGGTAAGTTCCAGTTCAAGGGGTAGGTTTACTCGGCTTTTTCGCAGGTTGCTCAGGATGCAGCAAGAGCCATCGAGTTCTTCCCAAGTTCAAGTCAGGGGTGATGGGTGGCTGGAAGTTCAGCTGGGGCAATTCTACAATCAGATGGGAGATGACGGGGACGTGAAGCTGGAGTTGTATGAGAGAGGTAACCATTGGAAAAGGGGCCTCATCATTCATGGCATTCAGATTAGGCCCAAAACAGTTTTGGATCGGATGTACATGAACCATGGTAGGAGGATGTTCTGGTTGGACAAGGAAACAGGCAAGAAATGCTATATGTTGTCTGCGAGAGAGCTCACAATCATATGGGGAGGGGATCATAGGTATTGGACCTGGCCTCAAGTAGAAGGATCCTATTTCCAGGATGTGGCTCATCTGGCAACTGTCTGCTGGCTCCACATTTCGGGAAATTTTGACACCAGATTGCTCTCAAGTCAGACGTCCTATGCAGCATACCTCGTCTTGCGGATTGACCCAGATTCATATGGTCTCACAAAAGTCCCTCCCACTGTGTCAGTGACATTAGGAGCCCACATCTCTTCTAGCACGGCCTATCTAATTCATCTGGATCATCAAAACAGTTTGCCCAAAGATGGACAAGTCCTGCATGATAGGGGCGATGGGTGGCAGGAGCTTGAGCTGGGGCAGTTCCTCAGTAAGATGGGTGAGGATGGGCTTGTGACGATGGAGTTGTATGAGAAGGGTGGCCACTGGAAAAGGGGCCTCATCATTCATGGCTTGGAGATCAGGCCCAAAACAAGTGTCTGATTATCATTCTCATACTAATTACTGAATGGAGTAAATGTTAAAGTTAAGAAATTGGCTTCCATAATACATGACGAAGAGAGTAATTTCTTAATTTCTGGGTGTCCTCAGGGTTTTTCTTTTCCAATTTGGTATATCTGTCGTCCAAAGGTTGATTTGTTTGTTGATTAGGTATGTTGGAAGGCACTCGTGGATGAACTCTCGTAGCAGTTGGATGTTTTGGCTGCTTGTTCAACCACCTGAAGTACCCGCAGCCTGCCTCCCCCTGCCAATACTAAGTAAAGTATAAATATACATATATAATAACACTAAGACCAACTGAGGCTTGTAATAACTTACATTGTGATTCTGACATTTCAAAAAAGGCCATACGGCAGCTCGAGCGATCTACAACGTTTTTAATTCACAAGAGACATCCAACGAGACAAAGGAGGAAACAAAAATGATTCCTGAAGTTAACTGACACATTACTCTTGAATCACAAAAAATAATACCTACTAAAATCATACCATACACTTACCAAAATAAAAAATTTAAGGAACAAATGTCTGGTCTAACAGAACTTCCTCAATTCAGTATCTGCACACTGTTTAAATAAATAGCATAAATAATAGGCAAACATACTCGATATATATATGCCAATGCTCGAAAACTCAAGAGTGGACTCGACTCCACAACCATTTGAGTCTAGTTGACTTGGAGTCTTAATAGAGTCAAAATGGAGTCATATATTCAATTATAATAAGAGCCCTTCAATTTCTTGGATTCATGACTTAAGAGCAGACACATCTGCATCCCAAAACAAGAAGAAGCAAAATCTAGATGGAGAAACATGGAGCCCTTCAATTGCTGCAACTGCATCTACTCACATTTACCAAAAAATAGTGCATATTATCACGGCCTCCTTCCAACACCATCTTCAGAAAAGGTCAATCATGTTTAAGGTCTCCCTATCCTTCCAATCAGATTTCATCTTGGTCCCAAACGCATTTCAGCCAGCCTCTAAGGCAAATACTCCCGGCATTTGATTTGATTGTGGAATTGGGCATCACAGTGGAGGCCCGGAAAAATTGTGCTGGGCCTTCTCAGCCTACCCATGGAAAGGGTGCAAATAGAAAAATGGGAACTAGAAGATGCACTCGCATTGCGTCGCAGAACAATGACCTCGACTTAGGGCCCGTTTGTTTACTCTTATTCAGATCTGAACTGAATAAGCTGCTGAAAAGCCCAACTTTTTTGAGCTTTTCAGCTTATTTGTTTGGGCATCTCAATTCAGCCCTGAATTCAGCCGATGTACGAAAAATGGCCTAAAAATTCCGATCCGAAAACTTATCTGAATTTTCTGAAAACTCTTTCGTGAGTTCAGGGCAGGGGACAGCTCCAGCCAGATACCATCACCTTGTCTCCCATCTCCCCCCATTCCCATGGCGATCCCCCTTCCTCCTCCTCTGCCTCTTCCTTGCCTTGGCCTCCCATGTCGAGGAGGACCCGGTCATCCGGTAGGTGGTGAGCTCATGACAACACTCATGCGTGCTTAAATGCACCACCATTTCCAGTTGGGTCAGTGTCATCTTTGCTTCCTCTTCCACTCTCTCTGCCCTTTCCTGTCTCAGAAACAGACAACCCAACCGTGCCAGAGGTCAAAAACCCCATTCCTTCACCATACAAAACACAATAGAACGGCATCGTTCCACAGTCTATCAGAGATTCAGAGGAATATCATACTTGTCGAAAAGTATTATTGCAAGAGATTAAGATGGGTTGCTTCAGATGAAGACGAAGGAAAAATGGCAAGTCAGAGCGGAGCAGTGGCGGCGGCAGGGTTGCCATCTCCTACAAGAAAGCCACCATTGTTATAACTTGGTTCTCGCTCTTTACGTCCTCTACACTGTCTGCCTCTTTCTACGTCGTCTTCTCCGACGCCAATAATGCTGCCACTGTTTCGTTTGGAGGTGAGTGGAATGACCAAGTTTGAACCTTTCTGTTGATTTATCTCTGGATTTTGGTAGTGCCCATTTGATATGCGTGTTTCAGAATTCAATTATCGTGAATTTGTAAATTGGGAACTCTTGGCCATTACTTGTGTTATATCTTTTTTTTATTATTATTGTGATTATTGACTTTTAGATTTAGAATTTTACACTCAGATTTAGGATTTCAAATTAGATATCAAAATTTCAGATCAATAGCTTTTTAGAATTTTCAGAAGAAATTTCAGATCAATAGCTTTTTAGAATTTTCAGAAGGCTTTTCATGTCACGCCCCGAAATCCCATACCTCGATCGGAGTGCGGAAGCCAATCAATGATATACATTTGGAGGTAGAGAATCTCGGGCGCGAGACCGAACAGTCGATTTCACCACCAATTACGATCATCTCAAAAGGATGTGTAATCGGTCATGCCCATAATCAGTGCAATACAAATACAAACATTAATGAATACTATGGAATGGAAATTTACTTAATAATACTGATAATAATCCATTTAAGAAAGTCAAATCAAATAAACCTATAAATCTATGGCACACAATTGCCATTAAATGTCATAAGCATCAAATAAGCAAAGCAAATAATATAAGCTCTAAGTCTTCACGGCTCCTGCGACGACCGCTTCACTACTGCAACTTCCTGATCTCAAATTCCATTTGCGCCTGCATCAGAGGATGCATGAGTATTTCATAGAAACACTCAGTAGGATGTAAAAACCCACTGAATTAGAACAAACAATATGAATAGGATAAGAATAACAAAGGTTTATGAAGATGCCGCAACATCTGGACTAAACCAAGGATTTATACACCTGAAAGGTAGTCGATAATAATTCCAACCCGCAAGTAGGAAAACAACAATAAGGCTCCTACTACACATATGAGTAAGGAGGGAATGATAATCATATTAAAAATCTCCAGACATTAAAAGTGAAAGGGAGTACAATTTCTGCTCGCTGAACCGATCACCCGCAAGTGACTATACCAGAACCACCCTAGGGGTCCTCTTTTTGGAACCCTGCCATGCGTCTAGGATGCTGGCCCCACCAGTGCTTACGGACACGATGGGCGGAGACTGAAGACCTTCCGTAATGTCAACAATCTAACGTACGTATGTTGCCTTCTTTTTGGGCAGTATGGAACCGCAGTACCACAAATATTAGTGACCCCTGCAAGATCAAGCAATGGCATAATGTGAGCATACTATGAATCCACTTCCGGAGAGAGTCCCGCAAGACCTCTAGTGGAGGAATCAATCAAATAATCATGATGAAGAATATTTCAAAGAAATAGAGGCCGCAACGCTCTAACCCCATAAGGTATCATCACCGGGATAGACTCTCATACGGAGTATAAGTAGAAATGTCACACAAAGAAAATAACACAATCCATACATACGTTCATGCTCAGCCCTAGATGGAAATTCATATAAGTCTTATTGAAATATATATAAATCAGAGACAAGGTGTTAATGAGTCCTAGATGATTTGGATTCCAAATGGAACCTCAAACCGACACAAGCGCTTTATCTTCAAATACACGATTACGGTTTTCTTAACATAGGTATTACCCGTCTATCATATTAACCATAACCCAACCTTACTGTGATAATCATAAGGATATAGTCTAGTATTAGTTACTAGCACGTCATATCATCTTCACATCTTATTAAGTGGTTTTACTTAAGTACATAGTATTTTCACTTAGATTCTGCTCACTGTCTTATGCACAACAGTCCCCTTCCGGCGGCTCCCAGACACTGTACAGTTAAGGTTATCTTCTGAAATTTTTACTGAGAATACCCTTGTGGGTCTAGTTTCTAACCCCACCGGTTTTATATTTTTCTGATATCATGTGAATTAGTTATGAATTATTTACTGTCGACTGTCCGTGCAGAAACAGTTCTGGCCGAAAGTGAAACACATGATTAAACTTTAATATTCTTATTCCGAACCACTTATAGATGATAATTTACTCATGATAGATGATAGTACTCCCCTCCTAGATTAATTACAGATCCTGAAATTAACTAGGATTACCAAAAGATTCCCTTTTATCATGTTTCTCCCCATATAACACAATCTTAGACCAAATATCTTTCAATTAAGTCGATTTAAGCAAAACGATCATTAAAGCATAAGACTCAATCATTAGACATCATAATCAAAGCAATATCAGAACTTTTATCTTCTGTAAAATTAATAAAGCATCCAACTTTGATCTGATTTACCATCTAGACATGAAGCATGAAGGCATATATGCATGTATCGCAATACACATGGAAAACAAGACATAAATCATTAATCCCGCAAGATTCAAAGCAATACTCCAAGGAAATCAGTAAGAACACTCATCATATAATGTGAGAAAAGAATAAGAAGAGAGGGAAAAACCATCCTACTCTTTATCACCAAAAGACGTCGCCTTTCTACGCGATGTTCGTCTCCTCCGCTTCCTTCAAAGCTTCCCGATCCAAGCTCTTGAGCAATTCCCACTAGAAGAGGTCTTCTAAGAGAGGGATGAACGTGGGAAGGAGAGGGGAAAGCCTCTGGACGTTCTAGGGTTTAGTTTTTCAAAAGCACAAGCCTAGACTCTATGGGTTTATATAGAGTTTTTAGAAGATCTTAGCCCAATCAATTCTACCATATCTTGGGCACTTTCCACCAATGGGAGAGTCCCTAAATCACCCTAGGAACGTGCAATACAAGTCTAGTTAGGATATGGCATCTTTCCCAATCAAATCCGCCTCAAAATTAGGTTAGAATTCGCCAAACCGCAACTGGCGATCGATCGTGCAATACGGCGATCGATCGTCCTGCGCTGTTTACAAACTGCGCGATGGCGCCGATCGTAGCCGATCGAAGCCGATCGATCGTGTTCCATAAGCCGATCGATCGTTTTCAGCGCGATCGATCGTGTTTATTCAATCTCCCATATCTTTTTATTCCGAACTCCAAATCACACAAAATTGGTGTCGTTGGAAAGCTCTTCTCACCAACTTTAATTTAAACAAAGCACCATACGGTCAAAATCAGTCATTAAGAGGGTCAAATTTCAGTTTTAAGATACTTACTAATTTTCGGATGTTACATCCTCCCCTCCTAAAAAGAACATTTCGTCCTCGAAATGCTGACTCTCAATCTTCAAAAAGGTATGGGTAGGATTTCCTCATTTCTCGTTCCGTTTCCCAAGTCATTTCCTCAGCCAACTGGTTTTTGCCACAAAACTTTTACCAAAGGAATGGTCTTTCTTCTAAGTACTTGATCCTTTCGGTCCAATATCTTCACAGGTTTTACCAGAAATGTCAAATCCGCTTCTAACTCCATCGTCGTGAAATCCAAAACATGTGATGGGTCTGGCACATATTTCCTCAGCATAGAAATATTGGAAAGTATTATGTACTTCATACAACTGCGGCGGTAACGCCAACCGATATGCAACTGGCCCAACTCGTTCCAAAATTTCAAATGGTCCAACAAACCTCGGACTCAACTTTCCTTTCTTACCAAATCTCATAATTCCTTTGTGAGGTGATACTTTCAGAAATACGTGGTCTCCTACTTGAAATTCTAACTCTCTTCGCCTGTTGTCAGCGTAATTCTTTTGGCGACTCTGAGCCGTTTGTAATCTCTGTCTGATCTGTCTTACCTTTTCTGCGCAGTATTGCACTAATTCTGATCTCAGCACTTGATTCTCTCCAACGTCTGCCCAACATGTAGGGGATCTACATGGTCTTCCATATAGTGCTTCAAATGGTGCCATTCCGATACTTGA